>APFE030442280.1:36570-72784 GCA_000404065.3 Pinus taeda | reverse complement strand
ATTAAAGCATGACTTTCATGCTTGGGTCACCATGTTTTAGGTCAAAGTTCCCATTGAGGACTTCTAGGATTTATTCTGAGTCAATAGAGTCATTGTACTTTTAAAGAGACCCTTCTTGGGCTTTTGAATCATGTAAAAAGGTTAAGTATTGAGTCAAATGTAATTTATGTATCCTCCACATCAAGTCGGCCTAAGGACACTAATTGGACCTCACATGGAGCCTATAAATACAAGTCAAATTCATTTGGAGCACTTCATCTAAAGCAAGTTCAATATCTCTAAGGAAGCTGGGAAGTTCGAGTTGGGTGGAGTTTAAGGAGAAGAAGAAAAATGAAAATTTGGTGCCTCTCTCTCTCTTTGTTTCGGGCCCTAGATTGGAAGATTAAAGTATTCCAAATTCAATGATACCGGGAGTGTTGCCTAGTCGAAGTTGCTGGAAAGAGGTCGAAGATCTGGGAGGATGACTTGGTGTGGAGGGAAGGTATAACCTTTGTCTCGGGTGAAGAGTCTCAAACAATACTATTGAAAGGAAAAAAAAATTTGACTGGGCTTTCCCCTCGAGGGGGGTTTTGCCCTGGCATAATGCCTACATCTGGTGTCTATTATTTTATGTGTTGCTGCTTTGGTAATTACTTGATGAACTAAAAGAAAGAAAATATAAAGAATCGTAATAACAAGAAACATCACAAGTAATTATTGAGAATAAGAAAATCTTTCTGCCTTTTTTATTTTCTAACACTTATCTTGAATCTCTTGATTGATCTAGGGGTCGCCATTAACATAATGACTAAGTAGACCATGGAACAATTACAATTACTTAATCTTCGTCCCACTCTTACTATTCTAGAACTAGTTGATATGTCTAAAATCAAACCCAAAGGTGTGTTGGATCATGTCATTGTTTCCCTCAATTCATGGGAGTACCTTGTGGACTTTATGGTATTGCAGCCTAAAGTCTTTATGGAAGGACAACTTGTAATTTTGGGAGGACCACGGCTAGCTACTGTGAATGCTTTTATTGGATGTCAGTCCAGAAATATGATTATTTCACATGGGGACTCTATTAAAATTGTGTCTTTGCATCTACCTGCAACAACCATTAAGGAAGAAACCTTAAGGCTTGAAAACACTGATAGTGATGAAGACAACACTGAGTCAATGTTTACTATGGATCAAACTGTACAACTTAAAGAACAAACTAAAGAAATACAAATCCAAGATTTCCTTGTCAATCTAGAACTTGTACAAAACTTTGATTCCCTTCATATTTTTTGTTCAAATTTTCAAGAGAATTATGATTCTCATAATCCACCATAACTACCGGTGATTGCATCAGCCATTGCCAATTTTGAATCTTGTACTATACCTATAGAGATTGGTCTAGGAAAAACTTTGTATATAAATGCGCAACTTGATCAATCCCAACAAGTAGAATTAATTAACAGGTTGCTAAAGCACACTAGTGCATTTTCTTGGGATTACCATGATATGAAGGGCATTCATCCCAACACATGTACACACCACATCTATACTAGGGAGGATGTACCCCTTTCATCCAATGTTATCAAAACCGAACTGGAATCGACCAGTTCAACTGTTTTTGGCCCAAAACCAGTTCGAACCAGAATAGGCAGATTTGGTACTGAACTGGGCTTTCAAATCGAAATAGGCTGGTTTGATACCGAACCATCCAGTTCTATAACATAACTGGTCGTTTTGGTACTGAAATGGCCTATTCCACCAAACTGGCCAGTTCAGGACTGGTTTTATGCAGTTTGTGCCTTCTCAGGTCAGTGTAAAAAATTGCCTTTTTATTTTTTTATTTTTTCATTTGGTTGACCCTCTAATTCTCTCCTAGGCCAACCTAATATTCAAGCCTATGGTCCTATTATTGCTATGCATTTCATGGTAATGTAAAAGTGACATTCTCCTTAATCTTTCATTTCCATCCTTTTACTTATATTTTTAACATTACCATGAAATGACTCAGGATGTTTGAGAGTGGTTCCAACCTCATTGGATTATGGAGAAAGTAGAATTTTATATTTCACTCAAAATCCAACAGACTTAACAATTTTTTAGGATATCAGGATTGCGGGAATTTGCAACGTTTTTGTTTGATTTTGTCATGTACAAGGGTAAGGAACTAGTATTTAATAAAGAGCACCAACCCCTCTAAATACTTTGATGTTAGTGGCATTGGTTGTCAAACTCCTCTATCATGACTCTACTAAAAATGTACCCAAACAAAATCTTGACTTCACATACTACACTTTTTCTATCTTATGCTTAGAGGGTTATATTGATGACAAAGATCCCAATATATGCAATGATTGTAGACCTAGATGCTAATCATTCTTCAAATGAGGATGAGCAGGATGATTGAGATGATGACATTGACGATTAGCACTTGTAGGTTGTAGCTGTAGTATTGTAGAGTGTAGTATCATACTATCATGTTATTTTGGACTGTAAAGGCCTTTTAGAGTCCGCTTCTTGATGTTTTTTGGTTCAACGATGTTTTGCACTAAGTGCTATTTTGGTTATATGCACTATTACTTGTTATACAAATGAGAACTTTTACATATTTGTGTATAAATGGTTTGGATTCATATGGATGCACATGAATATTTATGTTTTTCTTTAAAATATGAATATTTTGTGTTTTTGGTTTTTAATTTTATTTTTTTATTGGTTCTGAGTCCACAAGGTTTTTTGGTTCGATCGTCGGTTCAGTTTTGATAGCATTGCTTTTGACCTGAAATCCCTTTCCATTGAAAAGACCGCTACTTGAAGATTGCTTTCTACTCCTCAAAGGCCATTGCCTTGACTAGACCTATAGGATGGGTTCACCACTTGTTTCCCAAGGTCTTGGGTGTTCCCCAGTTGGTTGGTATCTTGATAGACTACCTCCCTCTGTTTACGATTCTTTTAATGCCATTGGATATCTCCTATCAAGCAATCAGGGGCTAAACAAGATGATCATAGGTCTCTTTACAAGGAATACATCCAAGTCACTCAACTCAAATCACAAAGGGAGTTGAAGTCCAAGATCGCCTTCTACGAAGAACACTTTGTGGATCTAAGAGATGGCCTTATGGTTCAACCTCCTTACATGCTATGACACTTGATGCACATGCTCAAGAATCAAGATCCCTAAGGGTGAAGGTCAAACATCAGAGTCCATGAGAGCAAGCTTTGCCAATTATGCCGCATGCAAGGGACAAAGATGTAGTACTTTATTTTTAGATGCACCATCTCCTATTAGATATAAAGGCACTTCTATTGTCTTTCAAGGCATCTCAGAGCTCCCTCTCCGTGTTTTTCAATCACCCTAATAGAAATAACTGAGCTTGTTTTTTAATGAGGTATTTGGACTCTATTCTTCCACACTTTGCCCAAACCTTGACCAGAAAATTCTATTAGGATTGATCACATCCCCTCTTTTTGGTGTTCTTGATAGATAGCAACATCAAGAGAAAGACATATAACTGTTGAAAAGAGTAACTAGGTTCGGTCTTCATAATGACATGTGTAATTGTGATCTTATGTAATTGATGAAAAGAAGAAAAATAGATTATTATTGTAATGCTTGTCTCATGAGTTTCATGAGCAAGGAATTTTATTTTTAGTGTTGGCTCCCATTGTGAGCCTTTAGGATTTGTCATCTAGTCATAAAAGTCAATTTGAGTCTATGTCATGTATGAAGGACCCTTCTTGAGCAAGTTACATTTTTGTACGAGTCATAAAAAGTATAAGAAGGCCCTCCAAGACCAAGACAAAGTCTCCTCCTTCAAGTCTGCTTCAAAAGAATAATATCATCTCTCAAATGGACACATCGGCTCATCCTCCTATCAATTCGGCTAATTAACATGGGCAACAACTATAAACAGGGAAGTTTGAATTCCATTTCAACACAAAATTTCAGAGAAGTAATTTTGGTGGTCTGCAATTTGGTAAAAGGCAGAAAAAGGTGCGAAGTACAACGAGGAAGCCTAAAAGATCAACAAAAAGAAAAAGGAAGTAGAGCGAGGTTCTAAGCTTCAGGTTTTGGGTCTATTTTAGGGTGATCTTGCTATCACTCGTGTGAAGAAAGGGGAGATAATTTGCTGCTATAAGGCCAAATTCCAAGGTAACCAGATTGAAGTCTTAAGGAAGGTCAAGTCAAGCTAGAAGGAGACTCCATCACAGGTGAAGTTTGAAGCAAAAAAAGGTCGAAGTGAAAGAGGAGCCGAGACAAAGGAGTACAAGGTTGATTATCATCAAGGGAACTAGTGTCTTGGTTTAGGAGTGGCAAATAGGTCAAGGGTCTTGGTCTTGGTATTTGTCAATTGGAATCTCTATAAGAAGAATTTGTTCGGGTTTTCCTCTCAAGAGAGACGTTTTTGCCTTGGTTGATAGCTATATTTTCTGTCTCTTGTCTCTTTATGGTTTATGCATTAGTAGTTGTTTGATGAAGAAGAACACTAATTACTTAAGTAAAAGAAGATCCTAATCTAAAGAAGTAAAAAGCACTCACAAGCTGTTACTAATAGAAGAGAAATCACTTAATTGCTATGCCCTAGATCAGAACTAAGGTGACTAAGTCTAGGAAGGGCATCTTATCAAGGGACAATCAAGGATCAAATCTCAAGGAAGAAATAAAAGCAAATATCATCTTGAAGTCAGAGGAAACATCATAACGCTAGATCAAATAAGTCTACAAATAAGTATTGAGATAACCATCAAGAGAAGAAGGCCAAAATCCTACATCTAATCAAGTTAAACTTTAAAGTGTTTTGAAGACTATTCATCCAAAGGAAGCTAGATCAAAAGGCGGTGTCATCTCACTCCCTGTGGGATCAAGGATCATTCTTGAAGAAAATTACCTTGATCAAGGAGAAGTTTTCTATCCTCTATATCATCATCAACATCAAGGAAGCAACAAGAAGAAGGAGCATCCTATCAAGTAAGTATATTTATGTCCACATCTGAATCTGTCAAAATGTCTTTTTGCAAGGAAAGCAACAAACTGGTTGGGGCTTCAAACTATCTTGCATGGAAGAAAAGGAAAAATCTAAATCTCATTGAAAATGAGGTTATGGAACATGTCAAGGGTTCTATCACTAAACCAAGAAAGGAAGGTGCTCAAGCTCTTACCAAGTATATGAAAGGGGAAGTTAGGGTTCAAATGATTCTCATAGAATCCATCAAGGATTCCCACATCCCATATGTATCTAAACTCGAAACTTCAAAAGAAATCTATGACAAATTGGTAGAGTTGTATTCTGTAAGCATTGGGGGAGAAATCATCTCATTAAGGCAAGAACTCTACAAGCTGAAGATGTAAAGGGAAGATGGAATAGCTTCATACTTTATGAGGATATTTGAGATTTGGGATCAACTACAAGATCTGGGAGAGATCATGTCTGATAGAGAAATGGCTATAGTTGTATTAAATGCACTACTGGAGGAGTGGGGCAGCAATACTTCAAGTATTTATGGGAAGAAAGAAGTTACTCCATTCCAGGATCTATGGTCACTATGCAAGATTGAAGAATCTAGACTAAAGGCCAAATTTGATGTGGGAGCAGGTGAGCAAAATCAAGCTTATGCTACAACGACAAGAAGAAAAGGAAAATTTGGGAAGTCTGACTCTCGGAAAAAGAAAAGGAACATGGATAAGATCCAATACTATGGGTGTCAAGAATATGGACACTACAAAAGAGATTGTCCTAAAATAAAGAAGGACAATAACAAAAGAGGAAGATACAAAGTTCATATCACTGAAGAAGTGGATGAAGCTGAAAAGAAGAAGTCCAAGATAAAGGAAGTAAGAGATCTCTACCATGACTGAGATAGTCTTCCTCACCTAAGTTCTTTTCAAGTTCCTAAGTCTTCTGTTGTAAGATATGGCCATCATGAATCACTAAATGGATGCATCAAGGCATCATAGAAGCATTGAAAGCAAGAGCTCGGGACATCATCATAGAGGAGCATGAAAGATGGTTAGAATCTATGGAAGTCAAGGCTATAGCTCTTGCCAATCTCAAGGTTCATCATACATCTATCAAAAGGAAACATTTGTTGATGGGGATATTTTAGATCCTCACAATTCTCTGATGGAATCTTCATTGAAAGGTTTGCCGATCACGAGGGGAAGCAAGTGTTTCATCAAGAATTCTAAACTTTTGGAATTCATGGGATGGTGACATAAAAGTGAAGTAGATCAAGGGATTGAAGCTCTTTCAATCAAGGAAGATGCTGCAGGAAGTCTGGATGACCCAAAGGAAAATGAGGTATGCGTTCTTACTTTTGATATTGTAGAAGTCATGTCATATGGTTGTAGGTAACATAGATCGATGCTCTATCTTGAGAGCACAATCAACAAAAGGATCTCCTCCTTCAAAGGAATGCAAAAATGCATGGGTCACACATTCACTAGATGAAATCAACATAATATGTCCTCATATGAAGTATGAGGTGGTTGATTACAATTGAGAAACTCTGATTGGAAGCTTCTAGGAATGAAATGTGTGAAGAAAGGAAAGAAGAGATTGTGGAATATGAAACTGTGGTAAAGGCAATCAATATCCAAATGACCAAGAAGATTTGACTAGGATATCTCCATGGAAGATATGAAGACTCCGATGAAGTCTGAAAATGAAAGAGACCCTTGACAATATATATATCTTTGGGAGATGTGTTGATATGAATGCTTGATGTTGATGCAAACTAGAAGATGCCATTATGAAAGACCATCACAAAGGCAATGTTGATTTTAATGTTCATTCCTTTACTTTTACAAATATCTGGATGGATTTATGCAAGCTTGCCAAGGGAAGATCTATGGATGTCTTCCACCACCAATGCACATGTAGTAGGATAAAAGCTCCTTAAGTAAACATGGCATGAAGGAATGCCAGATATGGGCTGATGAATCACTTTTCGATGATGACATAGTTGACTCATGGATGAAAGTGATGGATGGTCGATGGTCTATGTAGAAGTCCCAAAAATTAAGACTCCTAGATAACGAAAATAAATTCATGACATCGTGAAGAGGAGTTCTTCAAGCAACTGGTTGTCTCATCATCTCCACCTGAGGAGTTGTTGTAGGTCACTAATTAAGAGGGAGCCTTGAAACAAGTTTCTTACTTGGAAGAAACTTGGAAATACCTAAGCCAAGAGGGAGCTTAGGTACATTCCTTCCATATGAATGAGTACATTCCTTTATTGGAATATATATGTCCTCTAGGCTCCCTAATTAAGAGGGAGAGATAGACACATCATTCTTGTCTTCACTTGGGAAGACAAAATGGAGGATTGGGTAAACATCTGGTATTCGATGCATTTTGAGGATGTGTTAGGGCATCCAAGATAAGAGTAATCGTAGAGGAGCGATATTCTTTGAGGACTGGGAATCTAAGATAAGAATATTCCTGATGGAACACACCCTGAGAACTTGGGTGTGGTATATTCCAAGAGAGATAATGATGAGGGTGCGTATACATCAATGTTCTCGACAACATTGTGCTCAAATCTCGTGGAGAGATAAAGTTGTTAGTCAAGGCCTTGCTATGTGATAACGTTGGTTGATACGATGCTATATAGATGGGTTACCAATGCGACTCTTCTTATGAGAAATTCTCCAAATTGAGAATGACCAAATACCATTATGAATACCTCCCTAGTTAAGAGGGAGTGTTGAAAAGTGTAACTAGGTTTGGTCTTCATAATGACATGTGTAATTATGATTTTATGTAATTGATGTAAAGAAGAAAAATAAAATTATTTTTGTAATGTTTGAATCATGGATATCATGATCAAGGAATTTTATTTTTAGTTAAGGCTCCCATTGTGAGCCTTTTGGATGAGCCATCATGTCATAAAAGTCTACTGAGTCAATGTCATGTATGGAAAGCCCTTCATGGGCATGTTGCTATGTTACAAATATCGAGATGGGTTTATTCAGGGCTGCCAAGGGAAGATCTATGGATGTCTTCCACCACCAATGCACATGTAGTAAGATGAAAGATCCTTAAGTAAACATGGCATGAAGAAAGCAGCATGGCATGAAGGAATGCCAGATATGGATTGATGGGTCACCTTCTGATGATGACATGGCTGACTCATGGATGAAAGTGATGGATGGTCGATGCCCTATGTAGAAGTCCCAAACATGAAGACTCCTAGGTAACGAAAAAAAATTCATGTCATCATGAAGAGGAGTTCTTCAAGCAGCTAGGTGTCCCATCATCTCCACCCGAGGAGTTGTTGTAGGTCCCTAATTAAGAGGGAACCTCGAAACAAGTTTCTTACTTGGAAATTCCTAAGCCAAGAGGGAGCTTAGTACATTCCTTCCATAGGAATGACTACATTCCTTTATTGGAATATATATGTCCTCCCTAATTAAGAGGGATAGATAGACACATCATTCTTGTCTTCACTTGGGAAGACATAATGGAGGATTGGGTAAACATCTGGAATCTGATGCTCCTTGAGGATGTGTTAGGGCATCCAAGATAAGATTAGTAGTAGAGGACTGATATTCTTTGAGGATTGAGAATCCAAGGTAAGAATAGTCTTGATAGAACACACCCTGAGAACCCGGGTGGGGTATGTTCCAAGAGAGACAATGATAAGAGTGTCTATACATCATTGGTCTTGCCAGCATTGTGCTAAGATCTCGTGGAGAGATAGAGCTATTAGTCAAGGCCTTGCTATGTGACATTGCTGGTTGATATGATGCTATACAAATGGGTTACTAATCCGACTCTTCTTATGAGAAATTCTTCAAATTGAGGATGACCAAGGACCATTAAGAATATCGCCCTATTTAAGGAGTGTTAAAAAGTGTAACTAGGTTCTGTCTTCATAATGACATGTGTAATTGTGATTTTATGTAATTAATATAAAGAAGAAAAACACAATTATTTTTGTAATGCTTGAATCATGGGTTTCATGATCAAGGAATTTTATTTTTAGTTAAGGCTCCCATTGTGAGCCTTTAAGATAAGTCATCACCCCATAAAAGTCTATTGACTCAATGTCATGTATGGAAGACCCTTCATGGACATGTTACATATGTTACATATCATTCATCCATCACTCATTTTAGCAAAGAAGGAGGAAGAAGGTGGCAACAAAGAAGGAAGAGGATCAAGAAGACTTTTGTTTGGGCTATTTCTCACTCACATGTGCGAAGGAGGACTAGGGTTTCTGCAACAAATCTAGGGTTTTCATCTACAAATTCGATCTTGGAGAAAAGAAGGCAAGAAGGTCACCAAAGGTGATCCTCAAGCTCCAAAAGTCAGAGAAAGGCAAGTGAAGGTTTAAGGAAGCCTTGGAAGGCCAAGAAACGCTCACATGTGTGGAAACAACAACTGCAGGAGGGTTGAAAATTTCAGGTCTGCAGTGGAGGCCGAAACTCTGTAGAAGAAGGTCGAAGAAGTGCTACTAGAAGATATTTGACTGGATCAAGGTTAGCACATCATCCTGAGAGGTTGGTCTTGGTCTTGGAGGGTATTGGCTTCAGACTTAAGGTCTTCAAATTCGTCAATTAAAGAATCTATAAGGAAGAAAAGAGATTTGTAGGTTTTCTTCTCAAGTGGAGAGGTTTTAGCTCTGCCTTGCAACCTATATTCTGTGTTCTTGTTCTTCTTGTTTTGGTAGTTGTTTGATGATATACACACATAATAATAAGTAATAAAGCTAATAAGAAAAAGGCATCACATGTAGTTATCAAGTAAAGAAAAATCACTCTAACCATTGCCCTATAGATTTCTCAACAAAGGAGACTATGAAAAGTACTAGGGGTGAAAATGTTCTTGAAAATATATCTTAGCTAGCTTTCCAATGGTTCTTTGAATATAATAGAACATTACTTTATAATTACTTACTTCACTATGATCATTAACTCTCAAAACTAAGGTAGATTCATGTAAATAATTCTTCACTTGCCAATGATGAGGGTGTCTATACATCATTGTGTTGAAGGAAATGTAACTAGGTTCAGTCTTCATAAATTGTACTTTGATATTTGTATTTATTCAAGAAAAGAAATATTATTTTTATAATATATGTCAATGATTTTCTTGCTCATTGAAATAAGTCCAGCACATGTTAAAGTGCTATAGTAAAGTCAAATGGTCAAAAGAAAATGTTGATGACCTTAAGGGCATGTTACACCATGTATATGCTTGTATAAGATTCAAAGAATAACCCTCCAAGCATGTAACACCACCAAAGAAGCAATCCAAATTAATAAATGTCAATTCAGCCTGCAGTCTCCTAGTCAGTCATCAAGTCAGCCTAAAAGGAGGGACAATCCTCTATATATAGAGGTTGTCCACTCCATTACAACGTCAAGTATTCTCTCTGAAATCAGCGAAGTAAGGAGGCAAGAGAAGAGTGAGAAAAGGACGAAGAAGAGGTCTTCAAGTGCAACGACGAAGGAGGAGCCTAGACCAAAGTCAAGAGGACTGTTTTTTAGGGCAGAAAATAGCAACACGTGCAAGAAATAGAAGCATCCTATAGGCATAACCACAACAACATAACAATCTTATATCTATCTTTATTTGGGCTAGAACATAGGCTTAAAAGGGCCTCCCACTCAAGCGAAGAAGCAAGGAAGAAGACCGAAGGTAATAGGGATGTTCTAAAGCCCATTAAAGTCACACATGCGAAGAGAAGGAGGCTGTCTTTGCTGGTATAACAACCCTCCCATTATAGTCATTTAAGTTCGTTGGTTGGTGAAGAGAAGGAAGGGATCATTATAAGGAAAGGGTCACATCAAAGGTATCTCTTCTAGAGCAAGTGCAACAAGATCTAACAACAGTTGGAAGGAGGACAAAGTGTCGGAAGAAGGAAGTGTCGGGAAATGAAGTGTCGAAAGAAGGAAGTGCAGGGAACAAAGTGCAGAAAGGAGGAAGGACTTGACTTGTGCTTGGAGTGTTGAAGTTTCTAAGTCTACTAGTTAGAAACCCTCCATGCGCTTTATCGATTTATTCCCACCTACTTGTTCTGTTAATTAACAAGTTATTTACCATGTAAATACTGAAAATGAATACAAGTGAATGCTCAACACATTACAGATCATCAACTGAAGGAAACAAAAACAAGCACACAAATGACATCGTTATTGTTGGACTAATGTCCTCGGAAAATCCCAATGTGGGAAAACCAATGCAACTATCTACGGGTTTTATTATTAAGCAACTCTTTTCTGAGTACACTAGGTGCCAAATTGGCTAACCCGACAGAGATAAAAAATCTGGTAGGAATACCTCTCTTCGGAAATAGGTATTCAGAAAGCCTACTCCACGAAATCCCTCTCCAGCACAATCTGAAGCTCAGCATCAACCTACTAAGGCTCTGTGCAGCCTCTTTGGCTCTCTACGTCACTCCTGCAGTCTCTGCGTGGATGACGCAAGCCCTTCTGGCTCTGCGCAGTCTTTGCTGCCTCTGCGTGGCTCCCTTTGGCTCTGCATTTGCCTCTTTCTGCTTCTGCGTTGGTCTCTCGGCACTTCCCCTGCCTCTCTACCTCATATTCACTACCCCTCGCTGCAACTGATCACTGATTCTATCTCTCTTAGCAAACCCTGCTCTAGAGAATAGAATGACTGATCACTCTAGTGTATTCTCCAAGTGACCCTCAAGCCTCCTCTTATGCTTTTCTCGTTGACATATCAGCGGCTGAGATTAAGTCCCTAATCGATGACTAATATTAGATCTGGCTTGATCCATGTCTTTTGGACCATTCTAACACAATTTTATATTAATTCACATTAATATTTTAATTTCCCCAAGTTTAGACTTAGGGACTTCATTAAAAATATTAATTATTTTAATATCTCCCAAACTGTTTAGAATCTGCCCAAACCCTTTCGCGGTATTGGAAATCTCATGTGCCCTAACCTCTCCACCAAATTTTGTGGCTAGAGCACATCTGATGTTACCCCAAATCAACATGGAGGACATTCTAGTCAGGGGTCTAGGGTTTGGCATTGATCAATAAGAAGATTCAATAAGAGAAACTTACTAAAGGGTTTTCCTCTCAAGAGAAAAGAGGTTTTGGGACTGGTAGATAGCCAACATCTTGTGTTCTTGTTCTTATGGTTTTGTTAGCAGTTTGATGAAGTACACACACATGCATTAATAAGAAGAAGATTAAGCTAACAAGAAAAGTAAAAAGACTTCACACATTGTTATCTAGTCAAGAAGAATCACATTACATAGTATTGCCCTAGATTCTTCAACGTGGTATCAGAGTGAGGTTACACATCAAGGTAAGGGCATCTCAAGAACACTTATAAGGTGACTCATCAAGGAAGGACATCTACAAAGTTGAAGCATCATGCCAAGAAGTCTCAATCACTTCAAGGACAAGAAGGCCTACCATCTATCATTCATCAAGGAAGACTACAAAGCAAGAAGAAGAGCCTTACATAAAGGCACCTACAAAGAAGAGCAGATCAAAGAGGGGCCTACATCATCTACAAGTCATCAAGCAAATATCATCATCAAGCAAGTCCACTTGGAGAAGGAAACTTGAAGAACATCAAGATCCTAGGAAGGCAAGCCATCAAGTCTTCAAGGAGAAAGCAAATCCACTACATCTAAAAGTAGGTATATGTTCCCTTCTGAATATACATCAATGTCTTTTTGCAAGGAAAGCAACAAATTGGTAGGTACCGATAACTTTCTTGCATGGAAGAAGAGGACTGATTTACTTCTCAAGGAAAATGAACTTCTAGAACATATCAATTGGAATATCACTATCTCTGTTAAGGAACAAACCCAAGCCTTAGCTAAGTACAATAAGGATGAGATAAGAGCTCAAAGGATTCTAATAGAATTTATCAAGGACTCTCTCATTCCTTATGTCTCCAAATTTGAAACATCAAAAGAAATCTATGATAAACTAGTAGAGCTATTCTCGGTAATCACAGCTGGAGAAGTGATATCTCTAAGAAATGAATTGTACATATGAGGATATCAAAGGAAGGAATAACTCCCTACTTCACGAAGTTCTCTGAGATGAGGGATCAACTTCAAGAGCTAGGGGAAGTCATGTCTGACAGAGAAATGACAACTATAGTACTCAATGCTCTACCTGAGGATTAGGGCAACTTCACATCAAGCATATATGCCAAGAAGGAAGCCACAACACTAAGTGAAATGTGGTCTCTATGCAAGATAGAGGAAACAAGACTTAAAGCAAAGGAAGATGTGGGATCAAAGGAGCGAGCATTTGCTACCATGGCCAAGAGAAAGGGAAAATTTGGCAAAAATTTGGTCCATGAAGAACAAACAACAAAGATATGTCCAAAATCCAATGCTATGGATGCCAAGAATATGGACACTACAAAAGGAATTGTCCTAAGCTTTAGAAGGACAACAACAAAAGAAAGAGGGAAGAAGCTCACATGACTCAAGAGGTGAAAGAAGAAAAAAATAAGCAAAAGAAGGAAGATCCTCTGGATCTCTACTATGACTAAGTCAAACTCCTTACTTAAAGCCTTCTTTCAAAGTTTTGAGTAGGATAGGAGTATGTAGGAATAAAATAAAATTGCATGGCTAGAAACATCTTCTAAAATCTAGATGCATGAAGTACATAGAGTTTTAGATACTCATGTAGAAAGAGAATTTATAAATGAGAACAAAATGCATGGCTAGAAATATCTTCTAGAATATAGGAGCATGGTAGATATAGTTCAAGACATTCATGTAGAAGGAGCATACCTAGAATAAGACCTCATCCACAATAAAAGAACATTGATCATGATTAAGAATCTTAGAAGACCTCCATCATCAAAAGGAAAGAAACATTTGCAGGATAAGGGTCTTCAAGATCCTATGATGGAATCTTCAAAAGAAGATTCATAAACAAAAGCAAATGTCTCATTGGGAATCCCATTCATGGGCTTCAAGAAAAGGATGATATGCAGGCAAGCTATGATGAAGCAAGAAGGGCCACACCAAGGACAACCAAATGAAGCCAAGATGATCAAAGGAGAATCAAGATGAGGTATGTATGCATAAAAGTTTAGTCATGTTATCATATGTATATTATTGAGTCATGGGAATAATTCTATAACATGATCAAGAAGGAAAGAAACTCTTTCACCAATGACATGCTCGAAGGCATGTACTACAATGCAATGAAAGTCAACAAAGGAAATGCTCACACAAGGAGTATAAGATTGCTGACTAGGAAGCTAGAAGGAATACTGACTAGTCCTAGAAACTAGCAATGAAGAAGTGCTCCCTCAAGAAGTAGAAGATGGTTGACTAGTCCATCCAAGAAGAAAAAAATGAAGAAAGAGATCAAGCATGTGAAGAACACCATGATCACAAAGAATCTCTCTATCTGACAAATATACTTTGAAGACATCTCCCGAAAGAAGACATGACAACTCTGGAAGAGGAAGAAAAAGATCAAAGGGCCCTTGACACTTGTGAAGGCCTTGGAGATATGAAAGGTGCAGATAATTGATTCTACTCTATGAAGATGTCATGATGAAGAAACCATCCAACAAAAGTACCATTTAATGTTGAAGCAATATCAGGATGAAGTCATGAAGGGCTACTAGACCAAAGCATGGGAACAAGCAAGTTCAATGAAGCATCCATGAGAAGAGTATTCCAAAGCATGGACAAGATGACAAGAGATCCTGATATATGACAAGAAGACCACTTTCCACAAAGGAAGCAATGACATGACAAACCAAGAAGGAAAGTGATCGATGGCTGGTGCCCTACCAACAGGGACTTCGAACCAAGACTTCATGACATCGAAGGAAAGAAGAAGATCAAGCAACTAAAGGACCCACGAAGAAGTCGCTGATGAATGGAAAAGTCCCTAGCTAAGAGGGAGTTATTAACAAGTTCCCAATTACAAAGGAACTTGGACAAGTACCTTGTTAGAGGATACTTGGGCATATCTTCCTCTATTGAGAGGAAGTGATAGACACAACATTCTGGTCTTCACTAAGGGAAGAAAGAATGGAAGGATTGGGTAATCATTTGGCATCCGATATTCTTTGAGGATGTGCAAGGCATCCAAGACAAGAGTAGGCAAGAGGATTGATATTCTTTGAGGGCTAGGAACCCAAGATAAGAATAGTCCTAGAAGGTCATATTCAGTGAACACCTGGGTGGGTATGTACCTTGAGAGACAATGACTAAGCTGTCTATAAGTCATTGGTCTCACCAACATTGTGCTCTGATCTATTGAGAGATAGAGTTGTCATTCAAGGCCTTGCTGTGGAAACAATGTCGGTTATTATGATGCTATAACAGATGGATTGCAAATCCAGTTTCTCTTATGTGAATTCTTTAAGATTGAAACATAGCTAAACACCATGTAATCTTGTATGAATACCTCCCTAGTTAAGAGGGAGTGTTGAAGGAAATGTAACTAGGTTCGGTCTTCATAAAATGTACTTTTGATATTTGTATTTATTCAAGAAAAGAAATATTATTTTTATAATATATGTCAATGAGTTTCTTACTCGTTGAAATTAGTCTAACACATGTTAAAGTGCTATAGGTAAGTCAAACGGTCAAAACAAAATGTTGAAGACCTTAAGGGCATGTTACACCATGTATATGTTTGTATAAGAGTCAAAGAATAACCCTCCAAGCAAAGTCAAGTCTCCTCCAAGCATGTAACACCACCAAAGAAGCAATCCAAATTAATAAATGTCAAGTCAACCTGCAGTTTCCTAGTCGTCCATCAAGTTGGCCTAAAAGGAGGGACAATCCTCTATATATAGAGGTTGTCCACTCCATTACAATGTCAAGTATTCTCTCTGAAATCAGCGAAGTAAGGAGGCAAGAGAAGAGTGTGAAAAGGACGAAGAAGAGGTCTTCAAGTGCAGCGAGGAAGGAGGAGCGTAGACCAAAGTCAAGAGGACTGTTTTCTACCCTAGAAAACAGTCACATGTGCGAGAAACAAAAGCATCCTACATGCATAACCACAACAACATAACAATCTTAAATCTATCTTTATTTGGGCTAGAACATAGGCCTAAAAGGGTCTCCCACTCAAGCGAAGAAGCAAGGAAGAAGAGCGAAGGTAATAGGGCTGTTCTAAAGCCCATTACAGTGACACGTGCAAAGAGAAGGAGGCTGTCTCTGTTGGTATAACAACCCTCCCATTACAGTGATTCAAGTTCGTTGGTTGGTGAGGAGATGAAAGGGATCATTATAAGCAAAGGGTCACATCAAAGGTATCTCTTCTAGAGCAAGTGCAACAAGATCTAACAATAGTTGGAAGGAGGACAAAATGTTGAGAAACCGGGAAATAAAGTGTCGGAAGAAGGAAGTGCAGGGGAACAAAGTGCAGAAAGGAGAAAGGACTTGACTTGTGCTTGGAGGACATTCTAGTCAGGGGTCTAGGGTTTGGCATTGATCAATAAGAAGCTTCAATAAGAGAAACTTACTAAAGGGTTTTCCTCTCAAGAGAAGAGAGGTTTTGGCCCGGGTAGAGAGCCAACATCTTGTGTTCTTGTTCTTATGGTATCGGTAGCAGTTTGATGAAGTACACACACATGCATTAATAAGAAGAAGAAGATTAAGCTAACAAGGAAAGTAAAAAGACTTCACAAATTGTTATCTAGTCAAGAAGAATCACATTACATAGTATTGCCTTAGATTCTTCAACACTTTGGTCTCGCCAGCATTGAGCTCAGATCTCGTGGAGAGATAGAGTTGTTAGTCAAGGCCTTGCTATGTAACAATGTTGGATGATATGCTACTAAAGAAATGGGTTACCAATCCGACTCTTCTTATGAGAAATTCTTCACATTGAGAATGACCAAGTACCATTATGAATACCTCCCTAGTTAAGAGGGAGTGTTGAAAAGAGTAACTAGGTTCGGGCTTAATAATGACATGTGATTGTGATTTTATGTAATTGATGAAAATAAGAAAAATAAAATTATTATTGTAATGCTTGTCTCATGGGTTTCATGAGTAAGGAATTTTATTTTTAGTGATGGCTCCCAATGTGATCCATTAGGATTTACATTCTAGTCATAAAAGTCAATTTGAGTCTATGTCATGTATGAAGGACCCTTCTTGGGCACGTTACGTTTTTGTATGAGTCATGAAAAGTATAAGAAGGCCCTCCAAGACCATGACAAAGTCAACTCCTTCAAGTCTGCTTCAAAAGAATAATATAATCTCTCAAATGGACACGTCGGCTCATCGTCTTGTCAAGTTGGCTAATTAACATGGGAAACAACTATAAATAGGGAAGTCCAAATTCCATTTCACCACAGAATTTTAGAGAAGTAATTTTGGTGGTTTGCAATTCGGTAGAAGGTAGAAAATGGTGTGAAGCACAACAAGTAAGCCTAAAAGATCTTGCTATCACTTGTGTGAAAAAAGAGGAGATAATCTACTACTGTAAGGTCGAGTTCCAAGGTAACTAGATTGAAGTCTTAACGAAGGCTGAGTCAAGCTAGAAGGAGATTCCATCATAAGCAAAGTTTGAAGCAAAAGAAGGTCGAAGTGGAAGAGGAGCCGAGACAAAGGAATGAATACAAGGTTGACTATCATCAAGGGAATTTGTGTCTTGGTCTTGGTATTTGTCAATTGGAATCTCTATAAGAAGAAGAATTTGTTTGGTTTTTCCTCTCAAGAGTGAGAGGTTTTGGCCCTAGCTAATAGCCTATATTTTGTGTCTCTT
Organism: Pinus taeda; assembly: GCA_000404065.3. Taxonomy (NCBI): domain Eukaryota; kingdom Viridiplantae; phylum Streptophyta; class Pinopsida; order Pinales; family Pinaceae; genus Pinus; species Pinus taeda. The sequence continues at coordinate 55,104 of APFE030442280.1, read as the reverse complement.
GTCTCTTTATGGTTTAAGCATTGGCAGTTGTTTGATGAAGAAGAACACTAATAACTTAAGTAAAAGATGATCCTAATCTAAAGAATTAAAGAGCACTCACAAGAAGTTACTAATAGAAGAGAAATCACTTAATTGCTATGCCCTATATTTCTCAACAATAGCAACACCATCCTAGCAGGGTTCAAATCTGTGAAACCTTGGGGGTACCCAGTCTTCTGCAAGAAAGAACCTTGCGGAGTCAATGCCCAAGGCAATTCTCGCCTTACCAACAAGCAACACTATGAGTCTAGACCTTTGCAACTATCCATTTTGTCTTGTCACAGAGCAATTCTTCTTCTAGCTCATTTGGACAGTCATTTATCATGAATATCTTCTCTTTGGCCTCATATGCTAGGAGGGACACACATACAACGATTAGGAAAGCGAACTTTCCTCCTTTTCAAGGCACAAGTTAAGGGAGCACTAAAACCTCTCCTTTTTCCCTTTTACCCTCTTTAAAGGCATCCCGCTACAGTGTTTGGCTTTGAAGAGTCACAATACATATACTGTTCTTTCATAGCATAATTTTCTCACTCCTAGAGATTAGATCTTATAGAAAAGATCAACGCTTTTTTGGGGGGAATTTATATAGGAGTGGCCCTTGTGCTCCCAAAATATATTGATACTTTTGTACTTAGCAGTCCCACTGACCTAAATGTGGTTATTTGTTGGACATTAATATAATTATCTTATCTTATCTCCTGCTTTAAATCAGTTTCTTTCACTGTTTTTTATTCTAATAAACCTCATTACGAGCTTAGGGGCTAGTCACTTCTTACTTTAGAGGTTATATAATCTACATTAACATATTGATAATTGAGAATGGCGTTTTCCTATGTCAACATTATATTAGCTTGGTATTAACCTAAGTCACCGTGTTCGGGGAACAAAATCCTTGAAGTTCAAAGTTCATTGAATTTTACTACGTGCCAAACTTATTTGATCAAGTTTGCTAAACATCAAGGTGAACATGAACTCGAACTCACGTTGAACATGGACATAGACTTGAACGTGAACAAAATCACATCAAATTGGATGAAGTTTTTCTGTGTGCAATTAATTCTAGCGGTTAAGAATAAAAAAAATTAAAAAATTAGAACCCTAGTACATCTACACCACACGCTTGCACCTCTTCAACCTCACAACCTTTACAACCAAAAACACACCCATGCGAGTTGACCGCTAAGCCTTGATAGTGACGACAAACACAATTGTGATTCGTTGCATAGGACCTTGGACCACCAATGTTATAGCGTCGACCCTCCGTAACCTCAGTGCTCGACAATGATTTGTCATAGATTTCATCAATATGAGTCGTGACTTAGAGTCCAGTCTACAATTCTAATGTTCTAGAATCCACTCTACCAACTGTTGAGAAATCTAGGGCATTAGTATTAGATGATTTCTCTTCTTTGGTCACTACTTGTGAATGCTTTTTACATGATTAGGTTAGGATCTTCTTTATGTTAGATTCTTAGTGTTCTTCTTCATCAAATAGTAAGCGATACAAGAACATAAATAGACAAGAGACAAAACATGTATGCTATGAGGCAGGGCCAAAACCTCTCACTCTTTGAGAGAAAAACCCACAAAATCTTCTTAGAGATTCCAATTGACAAATGCCAAGACCAAGTCCCTTAACCTATTGGCCACTCCATGATCAAGACACGAGTCCTCTTCTGCTTTTATCTTAAATATTCTTCTTCCACTACTAAGGCTACGTCACTAGAGGCCTTCACCGAGATAGCGATGAGAGAGCTCCGAAATCCATCATTTTAAAGACTTCATCACTATATTGTAGTCATGTCTGAATGCATCATTATTGAGACTGTAACTTTAGCACTCGATCCTTCTTCCTATAGCACTGAGGTTTCTTTGTCTAACACAGTACTTGATCCGAAACATAGTTTTCTAATCTTACGAAAAGTGGACTCTCCTCAACACCAAGACAATGTCACTTCATTCCCTTAGCCTTCTGCACTAGGCCACCTGAATGGATGTATCCGAATTATTTATTTTCTGAAATCACAGTGAGAGGCCACCAAAATTCTCACTGTAGTTTCTCCTTAGACCAAGACTTCTTATTTGCTATTACTATGATCTCTAGATAAGAGAGATCCAAATTCCCTTATAGAACTGTGGTTCGTATCCTTGTAGCCTTCACCGAGACAGAGGTAACCCAAGACTTTTTTCCTTCCGAATTTCAGAGATATCCGAAGATCCTTTTCTGTCTTCTCCACCGAAATGACTCGGATCTGTGAAGTCTATTCACTGTAATTATGCGAGGATCCTACCCTCCTTTATATAGTGATTCAACCATATATTAAGCCAACTTGATCATCCGAATAGGTGTGACATTTAGATTCAACCATATATTAAGCCAACTTGATCATCCGAATAGGTGTGACATTTAGGTGAGCCGATATAAGTTGTTTTCTTCATATTGTAGGTCGACATGAGCCAAGAGGACTATGCTTGTCTTCTAGAGGGCTTTCTAGACACTAGATTGACTCATATACATTTTACATATGCTCAAGAAGAGCTCTTCATACATGACATTAATCCTTTCACCTTAATGACAAGTCCTAGGGCTCTCAATGGGAGACATCTAAAATAAAATCACTTGTTCATGAAACCCATGAAGCAAGGCTTATAAAAATAATTTTATTTCGTTTATTATATCATTTACAAAAGTCACAATTAAATGTCATTATGAAGACCGAACCTAGTTACGCTTTTCAACACTCCCTCCTAACTAGGGAGGTATTCATAATGGTACTTGGTCATTCTCAATCTAAATAATTTCTCATAAGAAGAATTCAGATTTGTAAAGCATCATATCGACCAACATTGTTATATAGCAAGGCCTTGACTAACAACTCCATCTCTCCACAAGATATTGAGCCCAACGTTGGCGAGACCAATTATTTATAGACACACTCACCATTGTCTCTCTAGGAAGGTTCATTCAGGATATGCTCCATGAGAACTACTCTTATCTTGGACTCCCCAATCCTCAAAGAAAATCAATTCTCCGTGACTACTCTTACTGTTGGATGCCCTATCTCATCCTCAAAGAGCGCCAGATGCCAAATGATTACACAATCCTCCATTCTGTCTTCCTCGGTGAAGACTAGAATGACATGTCTATCTCTCCTTTTTCAAACCAGGAGGATTTATTCCATTAAAGGAATGTACTCATTCCTATCACAAAGGAATGTACATAAGCTTCTTGCTTAGGAATTTTACCAAGTTTCTTCCAAGTAAGAAATTTCCTTTTTGACTCCCTCTTAACCAGGGACCTATCGCAACTCCTCATGTGGAGATCCTCGAACAATCAACTGCTTGAAGATCTCCTTTCTTCGATGTCATGAATTTCTTCTTTGTCAAGGAGTCTTCATTTTTCAGGAACTTCTACATAGGACACATATCATCCATCACTTTTGTCCCGGAGTCAATCATGTCTTCAACTCATCAGAAAGAGATCATAAGATTTTCCATCTAGCTTTGCTTCATGTTATTCTGCTTCCATGCCATATATTTTGGAAGGACATTACATCCTTCTATATAGTTCACTTGGAAGTCATCCACAAATTTCCCTTTGGCAGTCCTACATAAGCCCATCTAGATATTAGTTCAAAAATAAATGAACACTTTAAATCAAAATTACCTTTGTGATGATTTTTCACTATGACATCTTCTTGTAGGTATTAGCATCCTGCATGCAGATTGACACATCTCCCTCTGATATCCATTGTCAAGGGTCTCTATCTTTTTCCCATTTTCATCAAAATTTTCACATTCTTCCGAGAGATCTTCTAGTCAAATCTTCTTGGACTTCGGATGTTGAATGCTTCTACCTTTATTGCATATTATCACAATCTCTTCCTATCTTTTCACACACTTCATTCCCAGGAGCTTCCAATCAGAGTTCCTCAATCGTAGTCAACCACCTCATACTTCATATGAGGACATATTATGTTGATTTCATCTAGTGCGACTCATGCCTTCCGACATTCTTTCATAGGAGGAGATTCCTTTCCTTTGATCATGCTTCAAAATAGAAGTAGTGATCCTTGTTACATGCAACCATATGACATGACTTTATAATATTAAATACAAGCATACATACCTTATTTACCTTTACGCCATCTAGGCTTCTTTCAACAACTTCCTTGGTTGAAAAGATCTTCAACCCCTTGATTTGCTTCATCTCTAATGTCATCATACCATCATCCCATGAACTCCACAAGTTGGAGTTCTTGATGAAACACTTGCTTCCATTCTCGATCAGTGAATTCTTCAATGAGGATTCCCTCTTGCATATCCTTATTCGGCAGATGTTTCCCTTTTAAACAGATGTATGATGAAACTTGTCCTGGATGCCTTCTTCCTTTGATCTTTCAATGAGGTCAACAAGAGCTATATCCTACAAAGTTGACTATCAAACATCCTTCATGTTTCCTATGGTGATGTCATGATCTCTTATTTCTAATGCTTCCATGATGCCACGACGCATCTTATTATTTATTATAGCCATATCCTATAACATAATATTTAGAAGCTATGTCAAGCCTCTTTGTGAGGGATACTATCTCAGACATATCAAATATTTCTTACTTCCTCTCTTCTTGGATTTCTTCTTTTTAGTTTCCTCCACTTCTTCGGTGATATGGGTTTCTTCTCTTATTTTGATATTGTCCCTTAAGGACAACCTTTCCTGTAAAGTCCATAGCCTTTACTTCCATAGCATTGAATCTCAGCTATGCTCTTCTTTCTTTCTTGAGGACTAGAATTTTTCCAAACTTCCTTTCCTTCCAACAAATGTTTGAGTTCTTAACCTTTAACACTTTTGCCTTCAACTTGTCTTCTTCTATCTTGCATAGAAATCACAAGTTGTTGAATGAAGTAACTTTCTTATCCCCATGGATATCTGTTACCTTGATTATCAGTTAGTGCATTATAGATCAATGGTGATTATCTTCTTATCATCTCTACCAAATCTCGTAGTTGAGATCTTATGAAGATATCCCTTCATTCTTTGATACTTTCAACTTTGTGTAGATCAGATCTAAGTCACGTGACCTTCTTTACCGCATATTCAAAGAATATTCTTACGAGTTTATCATATACATCTCTTTGATGTCTCTAATATTGCTATATGAGGGGACCTTTCATAAGAATCCCTTTCCATGAATTCAGAGGAGACATTTCCATTGATATGTTCAATGACTTCACTTTCTTCGAGGACTATATCTATCCTCCTTTTGCATGCAAGGAGTTCTGATGATCCATCCAACTTGTAGATTTCCTTGCAAACACGAAGTCATTTTACCAAATTGATTAAATAATGAAAGATACTTGACAAGTGAAGATGAAATCTTCCACTTGGTCACTTTGATGATGGTTGAAGAAGATGTATTTGTTGCTTCTTTGGATGATATTTTTCAAGGGCAAGGAAAGGAACCTTGCTTGAATGAGAGGGAACTTACCTCATAGCTTTGAAGATGATAATGCCTTCTTGTTTTCAAGATACTTCAATTACTTTGGTAGTGAATGAGTGTAGATTAGAATTGCTACTAAGGTTTCCACTTTCTTCAAGATGATGTGATCTTCATCTTTAAAGTCGTTCGAGCTACCTTGCTTTGCAGATGACTTGATGAGGGTTTTTGTGGTCTTTTGATGATGATTGGAGGATCCAAAACTTTCGCTGTTGTAGACTACTTCTTTGATCTAGGGTTTTATCCTTCAATGCAGATCTTGATCTTTTGCTTTGATAACCTTCAACTTGCTTTGATGCCTTTCTTGAAACTCAATCCTTGAATGCCTCTTTGATTAGATGCCCTTCCCTTGACTTCAACACCATAGCTTCAATACCATGTTGAGAAATCTAGGGCATTAGTATTAGACGATCTCTCTTCTTTGGTGACTACTTGTGAATGCTTTTTACATGATTAGGTTAGGATCTTCTTTATGTTGGATCATCAAACAATAACTAATGCAAGAACATAAATAGACAAGAGACATAGCGTGTAGGCTATGAGCCAAGGCCAAAACCTCTCACTCTTTGAGAGGAAAATCCGCTCAAATTCTTCTTAGAGATTCTAATTGACGAATGCCAAGACCAAGACCCTTAACCTATTAACCACTCCATGATCAAGACACAAGTCCTCTTTTGCTTCTATCTTTTAGGCTCTTCTTCCACTGTTGAGGCTACATCACTAGAGGCCTTCACTGAGATAGCAATGAGAGAGCTCCGAAATCCATCGTTGTAAAGACTTCATCATTGTATTGCTAAGTCACCTGACACGGGGATTCGGGATTCATAGGATACACATTGACCCCCCGGAACAGGACATGTAGGATTCGTTATATATTATTTTATTAAATATATATAGATATAGATATATATTAAAAACTAGATATTTCTTACACAAATTATCATTAATGATACAAATTCATTGATTTCAAACATAGATCATCTAGATGTTAGTTTCAAATACATCAACATGTCACATGAAATGATATATCATGATTCATAAATGAAAGACAACTTACAGTTACAACTTACAAGATAGTAAGATAAAGGCACTGGCAACTATAGTTTTCTCATTAAGTCATCAAATCAAAATGTGTTACATAGGTAGTGCAATGGCAATGCCGCAATGGAAAATAGAAATAGAAAATATAAAACAACTACAGTTATACAAGCCTCAAGGCAATAGGTAGTCGGAGCCCATGACTCATGAGTCAACAATCCTCATAGTCATCATCAAAATCAGCATCAATGTCCTCATCATCATGGTCACCACTGCTCTCCTCTGCATTGTCCCCCTCCCCTGTATCCATAGTCGCCTCTGCATCTGCTGGTGTGGAGGATGACCCCTCGAAAATATCACCTTCATCAAATCTAACAAGCTCTAGCACTGGATCATTGAGATCCATGTTGGTCAATGCCAACTCAACACTGCTATCCAGACCCATATCATCATGAAAGACATCCCACATTTTTGTCTTTCACCTCAACCACTCTTCCCTCTGTTTGTAAATAAGACAAAGGTTGGTGTTCACGTACACCATTGTCTCTTCCCTGGACTATTCAAGCTTGCTCTTCTTCACACTATACAAATTCCCATATGTGCTCCAATTCCTCTCGCAACAAGAGGATGAAGTCACTTGAGAGAGGAGGCTCATGGCTAATTGCTGAAGATGAGGGCTTGTTGCCCCATGATTTGCCCAACAAGAATAGGGCTTCTTAGCCCCCCTATCTCTAATCATATCATATCCTGCAAATCGACTAGTGCCAGTGGAAAACTCTGCAAAGGCATCCTCCACCTCATCAAGGGATGCTCTATCTTAGAAAACCCGCCTAAATGCATCTTTCCTCCCCTGTGAGATTTCACCATCCATGTGAGGAGGGAATCTGCAGGAAGGTCTACCATTCAGCCACTCATGGCTGTAGTATTTTGGGTTCAATGAGTGAGCCAAACAATGTAAAAGTGTGCAATTCTTGTCCCATCTGCTGACAAGAATATCCTGTATAGTACCACCAAAGGCCTCTGGTGATGTCTAATACTCAGGGCACTCATGCTGTAGAATAATGCTCCTCACAGACTCAATCATGGAATCCCATCCCTCATAAACCTCTCCTAGGATGGGTTTGTCTATATCTGCAAATCGAAGCAAAGAAATGATAGGGTCCATGATCTGAATAATTAGATCTACCCTCTCCCACCAAGCATCATCTAGCACTGGTCCTTCACTCTCTTAGAGGCTACTTGATCTATCTTTCTCCAAGAAAACTAAAACTCAGAAATAACCGTGGCCCCAAGAGCGGTCTTGAACTCCCTCAACATCTTCAACATCATGAATGAAGAGGCAAACCGTGTATCAACAATCTTCAACAATGATAGACTGTTGTACTCCTTGTAGATAGTGAGGGCATTTGTATGATTTTGCACAAAGTTACGGATATGTCGCGCATCCTCAATAATGCTACCAATCCAAAGCACATCAAAAGCAATGGATTTCAGTGCTAAGTTCAATGAATGGACAATGCAAGGTGTCCAAAACACTTGTGGATATTTAGCTTCCACAATCATGCCAGCAGCCTTGCAGACAGGTGCATTATCTGTAATGATTTGCACACAAGAATCAACACCTACATCTTCAATAACTTTAATAAATAACTCACCCATAAATTGTGCATCCTTGTATTCTCCAAGTGTACCCAGTGTTTTGAAGAAAACTGGACCATTCAAGGAAGACACCATGAAGTTGATGATTGGGTGTTGTGCAGGATCTGTCCATCCATCAGAAAGAATGCTAACCCCAGATGTTGCCAATGATGCTACAATAGGCACAAACATTTTTTGCACCTCTTTTTCTGCCTTCGTCAACAATGTGGTTCTAAGCTTCTCTGAACCAGGAGGCACATACCATGATGGAGACCCGTGAGTTAGAGCTCAACACATCTCAATAAATAGAGGTGAGCGTGCAACATTAAAGGATATGAAGTTTTGATAGAAAAAGAAGACAATGGTGAGATCAAGCTCTTCCTGTTTCTCTTTTTGAAAAATCTTGTCCATTGGACCAAGTGTAATTGCTCTTCGTTTTGCTGCTTGTCCCCCAATAGAACTTTCAAATGGAAATTTGGTGGTGCATTTCCTCAAAAACGGAAGGGGGTCTTCGTTCTTGGTTTTTCTTGATTTTGTAGCCACATTTTCCATACCAACAGTGAACTCCTTTTCCATTTCTTTCCTCTTTTGTAAAGGAACAACTTTACAAGCTCCAATTCCACAACCTGGTAAAGCCAACAAATGGTATTTCACACGGTAATATGTGCTTTTGAAAAAAATATGGCAAAAGTTGCATCTCCATTGCACATTGCCTCCTCCCTTCCCCTTGGTGCTTGTCCCATTCTCTCTTGTGACATATTTCCACAAGGGATATTTCTCAATGCTGTCTTTAGGTCCTCCTCTTCCTTCAACATTACTTGCAAAGGACTCTGATGATATTGGAGGAGGAGGGGCATCTCCAATGGAGACATTCTTCCCCTTCCTTTGCCCCCTAACTACTGCCCTTGATTGAGCCATGAATACTGTAAAAAAAATAAACAAAACATGCACAAATTTGTCAAAAAAAATCATATACAAACTGCTGTAATAGAAATGAAAAAAAATAGAGATGAAATGCATTTACTTGGTGCTTGAATCTCCTTGCCGAATGCTCCACACCCTTAGCTCCTTGCTCCAAACCCTTAGCTCCTTGCCCACAGCTCAATGTATGCAAAACTGAAAGAGAGAAATGGTAAAACAATGAAAGAACAACGCTTTTTTAATGCTCGCGGGTTTCCTTTTTTGGGGATTCAAATCCCAAAATTAGGACACGTTGTGTCCTAACAGGACACGTATGGGATTCGTACGTGTCCCATTAGGACACGACATGTCCCCTTCTGGGATTCGAATCCCCAACAAATCGTGTCCGATTCGCGGGATTCGGACACGTGGCCTCTTTTCAGCGAATCCGGTTTTTTAGCTGTATTGTAATCATGTCCGAATGCATCATTATTGAGACAGTAACTTTAGCACTGGATCCTTCGTGTAGCACTGAGGTTTCTTTGTCTAACATAGAACTTGATCTGAAACATAGCCTTATCTTACGAACAGTGGATCCACTCTCCTCAACATCGAGACAATGTCACTTCATTCCCTGAGTCTTCTGCACTAGGCCATCGGAATGGAGGTATCTGAATTATTTATCTTCTAAAATCATAGTGAGAGGCCACTGAAATTCTCAATGTAGTTTCTCCTTAGACCAATACTTCTTATTTGTTGTTACTGTGATCTCTAGATAAGAGAGATCCGAATTCCCTTATAGAACTGTGGTGCGTATCCTTGTAGCCTTCATCGAGATAGAGGTAACACAAGATTCTTTTCCTTCTTCCGAATTTCAGAGATATGCAAAGATTCTTTTCTGCCTTCTCCACCGAAATGACTCAAATCTGCAAAGTCTATTCACTTATGCGAGGAGCCTAGCCTCCTTTATATAGTGATTCGACCATATATTAAGCCGACTTGATCATCCCAATAGGCGTGACATTTTGGTGAGCCGACATAAGTTATTTTCTTCATATTTCAGGCCGACATCAAGTCAAGAGGGTTGTGCTTGTCTTTTGGAGGGTTTTCTAGACACTAGATTTACTCATACATTTTACATACGCTCAAGAAGAGCTCTTCATACATGACATTAATCCTTTGATCTTAATGACAAATCCTACGGTTCTCAATGGGAGCCATCTAAAATAAAATCACTTGTTCATGAAACCCATAAAGCAAGGCTTATAAAAATAATTTTATTTCCTTTATTACTCGTTTACAAAAATTACAATTTCATGTCATTATGAAGACCGAACCTAGTTACACTTTTCAACACCAACGACTGCCCAGTTCCCAATGCCGATGACCACACTCCATCTCTTGTTGTAGAGACTCCACAAACATTAGCCGCAACCAGTAGGAGCCATTGCCAAGATTAAACAATATGTGTTTTTGAAACATATGTTTAATGATTAATCATGTTGGCAACTTGGCAATGGGCATGCTATTTTTATTTCTGCCATGTGTTTAAACTTTAGTTGAATTTTATTTTACATATATATATTTTCAAATTTTTAGTATGTCAAACTTAATGCCAAACTTTATCACCAAAATTTTAATTCTTGAACTTTCTTCGAACTTCAAAGTTGCCGAACTCGAACATGAACACAAACGTGGTGACTTAGGTATTAACTATTAAGTTAAATGGTTTTAGCTTATTCAAAATACTACCATTGATCTCAGATAAACCTCAGAATATTTCTTCTGGATTCAAGGGCTGGGCCATTTCTCCCTCCTTTGGTCAATATTTGACGAGTCACCAAGTTTGCTAAATCAAGGCAAAGTAGTTATTCTGACTGTGGAACTTGCCTGTTCTCAAAAGTCAACTGAAGCCTATACTGAACATCAAACAGAGTTAAGATAGAGAAAACAATCCTAGCTCAATTATTATCTCATTGCATTTTACTAAAATGGTGATCCAAGGAAATTGTCGGAAAGAATTTTGTTGATATTATGTAGGTCCTTTTATGCATGCAAGCTTCATGGTTTAATAAATTCATCAATTTTCTTAGACATCTGTCTACTGTAATCTTTGAACTTTCCACCTAAAGAACAAGCTATAGCTTGAAGACTGTGTTTGTAGCACATTTGAATGTACTTTCAGAAGAAATATTTATTTTTAAGTTTTGATACCCAACTTCTGTCCACTGTAATCTTTGAACTTTCCACCTAAAGAACAAGCTATAGCTTGAAGACAGTGTTTGTAGCACATTTGAATATACTTTGAGAAGAAGTATTTATTTCCAAGTTTTGATACCCAACTATCATTTCCGTATATATTTCCTGTGAACTTGGTCAGTGCCCATTGGTTTCTGCTCATCAATAGAGGGTGTCAAAACACTCATTGGTAATGGATATAATTATAATCAAATATCTTCTCTGAAAATGATGAGACACCACAATACTGTATGCAATGGAAGCAACATAGAAAATGCTACAAAAAAATGTTTCAAGTATTATGAATATGTGGCATGGTAGTGGTGTTTGCATTTATAATTTATTGAATAGATAAGGGCCAAGAGAAGTGAATCTTTATATAGCTGTTCAGATACTTTATGGCCGTGTGCTTGTAATTAGTTAACTTGTTCTTTATCTTGTTTCTATGACCTAATCAAGAGACTAGGAAAACCAAACATCTTTCCACTGGGCTTCATCTCATTATTTAATCAGGGATAGAGATAAAATTCTAAACAAACTTCTAACTTGTAATCAAGAGGTTCTGGTGGGTCAATGTATACGTTTCAACTTTCAAGAAACATTAATTTTTAGCTGGCATGCAATATTCAACAAAGGCACATGGAAACTTGAAATTGATAAACCAACTGGCCATACCTCCCATAGAAAGAGTGCATCTCCAAAAGAAAATTCTCTACGGAATAGGACCATCAACATGCGAAATGCAAATATATAGCTCCCACCTCCTAATGCCTCTGTGATTTATAGCAACACCACTTTTAACATTTGATTTTGCATTAACAATTACACAAAATTATAAAAGCCCTCTGCCAAATACAATATTGTAATTGAATCGATGACTTTAACCATTACAAGCCAAATTAAAGAAAAACTAATAGCTATTATGAAATAGAAAATATAAAGAAAAATAAAAGTGATTGTTATTTAAATAAAAAAGCGGCCATGTGCTAGACAGAGGGGTTTATGTGCACAATATCTAACCTTTTCATCAGAAAGCTAAATTGCATTATAAATATCTCTCAGCCTTTTCTGCAATCTTATTTCTAAGAATTAAACAGTGTGTGTATATGTGGATGGTTTATGTTTAAGCTAACCTTTATTTTATTTCTTAAACCTTCTCTCTTTCTATTACTATTTTCTCTATTTATTTTATTTTGTTTGTGAACTAAATAGAACAGGAGAACAATATATCCCCGATGTCCCCCATTCCCCCTTGAATTTCCCTAAAATTTGGGGGTGCTTTCACATGTTCCCCTTGCGCATCTCCCTATTCCTGCGTCCCCCCGACCAAGAACTTGGTGGACATTGGGAAATTCATCTTCTTACACTATAATACAATATTTACTAACACCATGACAAGTCAAACAACAATAGAATAATAGAGTAGTTAAGCAACATTCTCTAAAAATAGCACAAGAAAGTGGGGTGCCTCCTTTAAATGAGCAATTGACCATGCCAAGTGCTCCATCAGAAGGTAAAATAATGGCTCAATAGTGAACCCCTCAAGATGCATGAATACAAATACAATAAAATATTCTTGACATGAGAGAGTACTCCATAACCACCATCCAAAAATAGCAAGTGGTCAACAAGATGCATGAGCAAGTGTGCAAGATAGCAACTAGATGAAGCACTCCACAAGAAAAGTTTGGTCAAGCCTCCAACAATTTTCCCAAAATAGAAAGATTCCTCATGAGCTCTTTTTCCAATGTGCAACCACCTAAACAAATAATCTCCAATGTAGTTACGATTCCTCAATACTTCTGCAAGGAAATAGTCAACAACAATTATTTGATTAACCAACCAAGTCCACATGAGTGCACCTTCCAAAAATGAAAATATCCCAAATGAAGCAAGATGCTCAAGCTATAAACCTTAATCTAGATAAATTAGATAATCTAACTATTGAACGACTAAATCAACCTCAACATGTGTGCACAAGGTTAATGGTCAAATATAACTATAGTCCCCTTCCAATTAGTCATTGATAGATTAAATCACCATGAACATGTGTGTCAAAGAGGGGTGCGCGGTGCGCGTAAACAAAGTGTTGTACCATGTAAATAAATGACATTTTCCCTAGCAAAACCACCATGAATACAACAAAACATAAAGCTTAACCTAAGGTGTACCACCACTATAGAATAATTACATCAAAATTAGTTATCTAACCTTATAAGAAAGGTTAGATCACCATTAAATCATATGTTAAACGGGGCCCCCCCCCCCCCCCCCCCCCCCACACCCACACACACACCCACTCAAGCTTTAGGAAATAACACATCAATGAGGGTACTGACATATAAAACATATTTTCCCCTCAGTGATGTCTAGCAAATGTTACATCATAAAGTTAAATCACCTAGGAAAATTCCACAAAGACAACGTGAATCATCTCACCATAGCAACATCATAATAGGAAACATAAAGAAGTGCTAATCCATCAAAAAGTATGTTCCCCATAACACATGAAGACCAAGTCAAACACCCCATCTTGTTAACACCAACCCACCAAGGCATGAGGAAATATCAATAACAATCTCATGAAAAATCTAGCTCCTATTATCATCATCATCTAACCACCGGTGGGGCTAGAACCATCATCTATATCTAAGATGACAATATACACCAAACCAATGTGATGAGATAGTATGCTCCACACCTATCAAAAGTGCAACCAAGGGGTGAACAACAAGGAAAACACATGTGGGAAGGGCACTAAGCAACAACTACAACCATCCAACCAAGGAGAAGTGAGACTCCCCCAACCAAAAACCTCCATCAAATGATGTGTTACCATTAAAATAAGGGGCTCCATAAAGATGAATCCCCCCAAGTTGGTCAAGTAGCTCCGAAGTAGCAACAAGTTTCCATCAATATGATTAAAATCACAAAGTGGAACCTCATACAAGGTGAGGTGAATAAGTAGCATCTAGCAATGACCATTATGATTGCATAAATGTCCATTTCTGTGAAGCATAAGTTCGCAAACCCGAGGGTGGGGTTCACAAACCCATCCCGTGTTCTCATCCCCACAAACTAAGGGTGCACCCCAAATGAATCCAGAAGAACTGGGTCCACGAAAACCACGACTTGGGTTCGTTTCTCTATTTGGGTGTGTTGAACCTCAATATCGGGTGTGTGGAACCCCAAAAGCGGGTGCGTGAGGGTTTGTCTGTGGAGTGTTGAAGTGAAAATAAGTTTTTTTATTAAACAAAAAAGGGTTAAAACTTAAAATTCATGCCGACAAGTCACCCTAATTTGCTTTTCATTTTCTTTACTCGACAGTTCGACAACATTTGCTTTTAGATGGTTGCGCATTTGCATTTGTTGGTGTCCGACAAGTTCATTGGTGTGTTCGAGGCGCAAGGGTTACCATTTTTTCCACAGAGACACAACCGTGCAACTGTTACCTGCTAGGCAAACAATGACACAAGGGTTATCACTTATCTTGTGCTTCACAAGTAGTTCCTGCTACTAGCGGCTCTGGAATTTTTTATTCAAAAAGTTTATGTTCAGTAATGACCATCATTTATTACATAAAACAATTAAGGTTGGGTCCACAACCTCTATCACATTATTCAACTTGTCGAAATTCGACCATTTAACAATTGAGATAAGAAGGGGGCACAACCCCTAAACTAAACTTTTGCGCTAGAAATTCATAAGCGATATGGCTGAAGGAAAGCTACAACCTTAACAACCCTTCTAAGTGAGATGAATATAAATTATGTCTATCAAGTAAAGAGAGAGAATGGGTTTGAATACATCATACCATTAATTAGAGAAACCTGAAATATTATGTCAAATATATACAAAAAATAGGTTTATAAAGTCATGAAGTAGTGGAAATTATTTTTTTGATTTTTCCTTGGAGACTTGTTTAATTTGTTGTCTTCAAATAGGTGAGCCAAACCCCAAGCTCAAAATCACCTGCCAACAAATTTCTCCTTTTATTCCTCACAACTACAAAGAGAGTAGTTTACTAGTAGTTGTATTCTCTTACACGACGAGTGACCATCCATTCTTATTAAGACATCTAAGTATAGCCAACTTACAAAAATTTGAAATATCTTCCCATGCTAATTTAGTGTAATCGACAAAATATAAAGTTAAAATCTCTGAAAACTATGAAAAATATTTGTACTTGTGGCTTCTTGTTGTCAAAGTATCCATTAACCTCTATTAACAAAAATATTACTTTTGAACTTTGTTAAACATATTGTCTTCAAAAATTTCCAAAATAAAAAATGTCTTCATCAGATCCACAATATCCACTCTGGAAATATGTGGAAAGGCAAAAACCTCCAAAGGGTGCTGGGGGGGTGGGGGCAGTCGGGGGCAACAACAATTAAATGCAATTTCTATCAGCTTGCATGGAAAGGGAGCTATACTAGAGTTAAAGCTCATTTCATGAAGATATCAAGGAAGAGTGTTGATGCTTGCACTGGAGATCCAGATGATCCCACTAGACTCCCTAGCGCACAAAGAGCGCAACGAAGGGCTGATGGTACGACAAGGAAAGCAATCTCCAAGCAATGTTGTAATGTTGATGAAAATGATGGCTCCAATGACGAAGAATTACCATCTAATAATGAAGTTCAAATTGGTGATGAGCATGTGACGTCCAGAGCATCAAAAAGAACTATTAGTCATGCACGCAAGAAGCCTAAACTTGGTGACCTTTATGACATGTTTGATGTGAATGGCAGGGAGGGTGTTGATCTTGCATTAACAAGACTTTTTTTTGCATGTGGAATTCCTTTCAATGCATGGAAAGGGAGCTATTCTAGAGTTAAAGCTCATTTCATGAAGATACCAAGGAAGGGTGTTGATGCTTGCACTGGAGACCCACATGATCCCACTAGACTCCCTAGTGCACAAAGAGAGCAACGAATGGCTGATGGTATGACAAGCAAGGCAATCTCCAAGCCATGCTGTAATGTTGATGAAAATGATGGCTCCAATGATGAAGAATTACCATCTGATAATGAAGTTCAAATTGGTGATGAGCATGTGCCATCTAGAGCATAAAAAAGAACTACCAATTATGCACATAAGAAGCCTAAACTTGGTGGCCTTTATGACATGTTTGATGTGAAATGTAGGGGGGGTGTTGATCTTGCAAAAGCAAGATTTTTCTTGCATGTGGCATTCCTTTCAATGCATGGAAAGGGAGCTATACTAGACTTAAAGCTCATTTCATGAATATACCAAGGAATGGTGTTGATGCTTGCACTGGAGACCTAGATGATCCCACTAGACTCCCTAGCGCACAAAGAGAGCAATGAAGCGCTGATGGTACGACATGCAAGGCAATCTCCAAGCCATGTTGTAATGTTGATGAGAATGATGGCTCCAATGAAGAAAAATTACCATCTGATAATGAAGTTCAAATTGGTGATGAGCATGTGTGATGCCAGCCTAAGATGACAATACCCGCATTATGCAAATAAAATTGCATGTCACTGGTCCTAGGAATTAATCACTCGATCCATGATGAAAACCCCCTATAACCCAGGTTTAACTCTCTCAAGTAAATGTTTAAGCGGAAACGTTCTACTTAGTTATCCAAGGTCTAAACCTTGGATAAATCTTTAACTATCCAACGGTTAAACTTTAATAAACTCTTTGAGCGGAACCTTATAACCCTTCATAAAATTTGCTTAACTCTTATTGCTCGTGCATATTAACCATACCATAGTCTTTGGTTAAAAACCCGACTTAAGCCAAACTCATTAATTCCGCTTTATTTCTATTATAACCCTCATATAATAGAAATACACATAAACTGCACTTAACCTTACCTTTCCGTCTTTCCACAAGCCTTTACACACATATTGAGGCTCTCCTTATCGCGTTCAACCTCCACTGTTGATTTCGCTCCTTCAATTCAACAACTATAGCGCGATCTCCAACCTTAACCCATTCACTTGTCGAACTCAAAGAAGTTAAACTTCTTTGAATAACTCATCAAGTCCGCCGGGAATATTAACCTGCGTGCACTTTTCTGCATGATTACTACCCAATTAGTCACCGAATGAACGGTCTAGATTGCCAGAACTCAACGAGGTCTTAACCTTGTTGTATAAACCCTGATCGCGTCCGAATTCCAAATTAACTTCCGCGCGTATTTGCATGCGATATCCATCTGATCAATCACCCAACGGATGACTGTGATCTATCTAGATTTCAACTGGATTCCATCACAATTCATAACTTTCTCAGGTCCGTTTTTTATTACCGCTTACGGCTTTGAGGCTGCGCGAGAAACCACTTCCATCTTTTCAAGACCGCTTCGTCCTTCTGCGGACACGTGGCTTAATCTCTGCCGCTCAACTTCTTTACTTTATTCTACGCGACTTAATCCTGACCATCTATCTCCATCACTCTCGTTCGTTGATCCGAATGATCCAACGGCTGTGCTCCGCTGCTACGTTCTTTTGACTATACTGTGTAATAGTCCATTTGTTCGGGTTTCTGCCTGTGTATGTGATTTCGCCTTTCGGTCTTCAACTATTTTGATTCGATCTTCAACTTCGTTCTTTATTCCTTCGCTCTTCTACGCTTCTGCTGCTTAACTCCTTAGGTTTAAATAACCTTACAGTATACCTTCACTATAACGTTAAAGTTTCCTCCAACATTGTCTGTGTGTAAACCCGATACACTCTTCCCCGCACTTGATCTCTGGTTTTGCACACTTGCAACCTTATGTTATGTAGAATTACTTCTAATTCACACACAATCTATGATTTCATCAATCAACACACATCACACACTTAGGAATTGAAATCTCTATGTATATATAAACAAATAATTATATCATGAGTCTCTGTCTCTCTCTGGCCTGATTTTCTTATCAATGGCCTTGTTTCCCTATCTGCCCGTAGGCTTACAATCAAACCTATCTAACTCTCGAACTAATTCCTAGTTAGCTAACCTTTTTCTATGCCTTTTAGGCTTACATTTATACAAAAGGATTCTATAAACAATTCCTGGTTTAGATCCATAACCTTCTCAACAAAATCCTAAAACTAGGTTGCACGAAACGGGGAAACGGGTACGAGTTTCCGAAACGGGAAGCGATACAAAACACGACCTCCCCAAATTTTGGAAATGGGGAAACGTGAATATATATATA
>APFE030442280.1:10837-36550 GCA_000404065.3 Pinus taeda | reverse complement strand
ATATATATATATTAGGACATTTAAGAAATATGTGCAATCATAAAGCATATATGATACATTCTAATTTATTACATTATGATAAAATTGTCAATTGTCAATGCATAAATTATAAGTCTCTAAATTTACATCACATTTACTCATGAATGATCACATAATGAAAATAGAAATATCCAAAATCAGCCACGAGAAATTTCTAATTTCTTGTCTCGTGCTTGATTGGGAGTCTCCTCCTACATAGTAGAACGACCTTAGTGCTCTTGATTAAATACAAGTTTTATACCCTAGTACTCTACATATTATTGGGAGTTTCCCCTGCATAGAGGGCTTGGTTCTCTTGATTAAATACAAGTTCCATACCCTAGTACATGATCAAATCCAATGGAAACATTGCAATCCCTCCAATCCTGAAATCCTGAAAAACAAATAAGTCTGCTGGATTTTGAGTGAGATCTAAAATTCTACTTTCTCCATATGAAATCCAATGAGGGCGAAACCACTCTCAAACATCCTGAGTCATTTCATGGTAATGTTAAAAATTTAAGTAAAAGGATGAAAATGAAAAATAAAAGAGAATATCACTTTTACTTTAAGAATTTAACATTACCATGAACTGCATATCAACACTAGGGAAAAAGTTCACTTTTATAACTTTAGACAGGCATCTAGAAGCAACTAGAAGACACTAGGATAACCTAAAAATAAATTAGAAAACAAACTAATTTTTTTTTTTTAAACACAAGTAAAATGCTGAAACGTGAGTCGTACGGCCTTGAAACACGTTTCAGGCCGTACTGGCCATGTTTCAATTTCATGAAACGTGTTTGTACGGCCTGAAGCGCGTTTCAAAGCCGTACCAAACGCGTTTCAGCGTTTTGTGTTTCCGTACGGAAACGCCCCCTTGCCCTATGTTTCCTGCAACATAGTCCTAAAATCTCTTCGTATCTCTAAGGATCCTCTCTAATCCACAAAATCATCATCTAATTCCTAATCTAAGATTTTACAATTGATTCCCAAATTTCTCAATCTCTATGAACTCTCAATTGTCCTAGTTCTCTCATGTTCTCCAACATTCAAAAACATTTACAAATATGTCTCACAATGCTTAATTAATCCCTATTCTAGTTTCTCTCATTAAAATCACTCAAAACCTTAATAATTTCATTAATTTCATACATAGGAAACTAATTTCCTTGAACATAAGGCCCCCTATGTCTACTAAATTACAAGGAAATTTCTGAGCCGAATGCTCCTGCATCAGACTCTCAAGGTTGAAAATAATCATGATCTCTTGATCATGTGCTTTTGTTCTGTGTCCTCCTGGATCCCATACCTTGTTCTATAGTCTGCCTTTGGTGGTTGTTGTTGTTTGTTGTTGCTCTCCAGGTCTCCACACTTTATGTTGCATTGCCCCACTAGCTATGCTCTTACAATCTATTGTTGTCTTTTTCTTGTTGTTGCTTTGCTTTCCTTCTGGTGTCTTCTCCCTTTAAGACACTTTTCTCATTAATTCCATCATCAATTCAATTTCTATGTCCAACTCATTTCTTTGCTAGACCTTTTCGTCTTCTTCTCTTACATATCCTTTGCAATATCCATCAGGTTCTTTCTTCCCTACTGGTGTTTTCGCCATTTCTCGAGTAGCTCCAATTCTTTCTCCCATTCACTGATCCTTTGATGAGAGTTTAGTCCTTCTTCTTTATTGACTGCCTCAACAACTTCCCTGGTTATCTCCACTATGCCTATCATCATGATGGAATGATGATCCTTTGCTATGTTTTCAGCTAACATAGTCTCTTTTTCAAGATTGCCTTTAATCTTCTGCTAGTTACCTTCACTTTGTAGTTGTTGGATCCTTACTGCCACCCTTACATCCTTACCCTCTTGTTGCTTTTGAACTTCCATTTCATCTCCAAATAACCTCTGTTCAATTTCTTCGATCACAACATCACACTCATTCATTCTATTCACTGTTCCTGCAAACAAACTATTGGTTTGTGAATTAAAACACTCTTCTGTCTCCATGTCTTTTAGAGTCTCTCTGTTACTGTCAAGTACTGCAGTAACCATTTCTTTTCTATTGCCATTTCCTCCTAGCAACTTCTCCAACAATTCAATTTCCTCTTTACATTTAGCAAGTGTTTTATCACCATGCTCTTCATTTCCAGCTTCATCCTTTACATGGTCACTATTGCCCAATGATTCAATCGGATTGCCTTCCATAGACAATTCTGTCTCATTCATCTTCATAGAAATAAGTTCCTGATCTCTCCTTACGTTTCCAAAAATCAATACTTGCTCAACTCCAATTTGTGTAACAGTATTTGAGAACTGTCCTTCTTCAACACTTATAATCCTTGTATTCATACAACAATTGTCAGTTTGAAAAATGTAAGGCTCAACAGCCTCTAATGTTTCACATATTAGCTCTTCAGGCTGATCTTCATCTCCTTCTTCCACAAGGAGTTTTCCTTGTTTTGTAACAGCTCCAAATATCACTTCATCAATAATTTTCTTCTGCTACAACAATTCAATATTTTCCTCATTCAAGAGGCATTCTCCATCATACTCTGCTCTAGAATACTTATCTTCTAAGAAGTACTCTTCATCCTCTATCAGCACATCAGTATGCTGATCCAAGTTCTCCTCTGAACTCTGGTAACTTTTGTCAATTTTTATGACAGCTTCATAAGAATGCCAATCCTCTGTAAAACCTGCAAACACACCAAAACTATTAGATTCAAAGGTATAAGGCTTTATAGCTTCTTCTGCTACCCTTGCCCACATTTCCTCATGTTGCTTTGAACCATGCCAATAGTTCACTGATCTCCATTCTTCATCTTCCCCCAGAACTTCACCCTGTTCTGCTTCACAAATAGAAACTTCCATTTCCAACTCAACTTCTCTGAGTTTTCCCACTAGCCACTTCACTTGCCTCTGTTGTAGCCTTCTCTGTAATTTATGCCACTTCACTGCCTTTTTCCTCAAGACCCAACCTTGTCTTTGGCTTTCCTCTAGTAGCATCCTTAATACATCAAGTTGTTCTTTTAACTCTGCAATCTCCTTGTCACACTCCTCTTGACTCATTCTCTTGCTATTTGCCTTGGCATCTTTCTTTCTTCTGTTGTGGCTTCTCTTTGAACCCTTGCTACCCCCGTTATGACTATTAGTAGTCATCTCCTTCTCTATCTTCATGAGTTCCTCACTCATTTACTATGACTTGCACTAAAGCCTCTGCAACAACAAGTCCTCCCTGCTGCCACTTACCTCACCAAGCTTTCCTCTGTACTTGGCCTTTTGGCAAACACTTGGTTCTCTATCTCTGGAACCTATTTTGAGCACTTCTCTCTGCTCCTTCTAGGCTTCAACTCATCTGCACCTTTTAAGAACACAATTGTCCTCTTTATCTAATATTTGTTAGAATTCTTCAAGGTTTTGCCACATTCTGCTTTCATTTAGAAACTCTTACCAGCTTCCTTCATCCCTTAGCAATTCTACCCACATCCTCTGTGGAATTGCCTTTATGATCTTCCAGTGAACTGCAACAATACCTTTGCAGTAACAAGTCTCATTCTTGCTACACGTGCCTCACTAAGATTCTCTCCTCTGAAATCAGTCTTTTAGCATCTCTCTGTTTCTTTCCTTTGGAACTAATTGAGCACTCCTTGCTCTAGGTTGCAACAATCTTCTCACCTTCTTATGCCACTACCTCTGTGACAATATAAAGACCACAAACTCTCCAATCTTTAAACAAAATTAAAACAAGAACATATCATCTCACCTTCAAGAGCTCTGCATGATCTTGTTCTACCACTCACCTGCACTTTGAATGGATTGTTCTCTCTTTCTTTGCATCTGCAAATTCTGCTACACTTTATCTTTGTGTGCCTAGTGTTTGTTAGATTTAAAATCTGATCTCCTCTTGCATGCTTTCATCACCACTCACCTGTATACTCACCTTCAAAACATAACTCTTTATAACAGAGTTCTCTCTAAAAATTCTTCCACACAAAATTTCCTTCTTCAGCGCTGATACCAAATGATGCCAGCCTAAGCTAATAATACCCACATTATGCAAATAAAATTGCATGTCACTAGTCCCAGGAATTAATCACTTGATCCATGATGAAAACCCCCTATAACCCAGGTTTAACTCTCTTAAGTAAATGTTTAAGTGGAAACGTTTTACTTAGTTATCCAAGGTCTAAACCTTGAATAAATATTTAACTATCCAAAGGTTAAACTTTAATAAACTCTTTGAGCAGAACCTTATAACCCTTCATAAAATTTGTTAACTCTTATTGCTCGCGCATATTATCCATACCATAGTCTTTGGTTAAAAGCCCGACTTAAGCCAAATTCATTAATTCCACTTTATTTCTATTATAACCCTCATATAATAGAAATACACATAAACCACACTTAACCTTACCTTTTCGTCTTTCCACAAGCCTTTGCACACATATCGAGGCTCTCTTTATCGCGTTCAACCTCCACCGTCGATTTCGCTCCTTTAGATCAACGACTATCACGTGATCTCCAACCTTAACCCATTCACCAGCCAGAACTCAAAGAAGTTAAACTTCTTTGGATAACTCATCGGGTCCGCCAAGAATATTAACCTGCGCAACTTTTCCGCGCGATTACTGTCCAATTAGTCACCGAATGAACGGTCTGGATTGCCGGAACTCAACGAGGTCTTAACCTTGTTGTACAAACCCTCATCATGTCTGAATTCCAAATTAACCTCCGTGTATATTTGCACGCGATATTTGTCCGATCAATCACCCAACGAACGGCTGTCATCTATCCGGACTTCAACTGGATTTAGTCACAGTTCATAACCTTCTCGGGTCCGTTTTTCTATTACCGCTTACGGCTTTGAGGCCGCGCGAGAAACCACTTTCGTCTTTTCAAGACCGCTTCATCCTTCTGCTGACACATGGCTTAATCTCTGCCGCTCAACTTCTTTACTTTATTCTACGCAATTTAATCCCGACTGTCTATTTCCATCACTCTAGTTCATTAATACGAATGATCCAATGGTTGTGCTCTGCTGCTACGTTCTTTTTACTATAATATGGAATAGTCCATTTGTTCGGGTTTCTACTTGTGTATTTGATTTCGCCTTTTGGTCTTCAACAATTCTGATTCAATCTTCATCTTCATTCTTTATTCCTTTGCTCTTCTATGCTTCCGCTGCATAACTCCTTAGGTTTAAAGAACCTTACAGTATACCTTCACTATAATGTTAAAGTTTCCTCCAACACTGTCTGCGTGTAAACCCGATACACTCTTCCCTGCACTTGATCTCTGGGTTTGCACACTTGCAACCTTATGTTATGTAGAATTACTTCTAATTCACACACAATCTATGATTTCATCAATCAACACACATCACACACTCAAGAATTGAAATCTCTATGTATATATAAACAAATAATTACATCATGAGTCTCTATCTCTCTCTGGCCTGATTTTCTTATCAGTGGCCTTGTTTCCCTATCTTCTTGTAGGCTTACAATCAAACCTATCTAACTCTCAAACTAATTCCCAGTTAGCTAACCTTTTTCTATGCCTTTTAGGCTTACATTTATACAAAAGGATTATATAACCAATTCCTGGTTTAGATCCATAACCTTCTCAACAAAATCCTAAAATCTCTTCTTATCTCTAAGGATCCTCTCTAATCCACAAAAACATCAACTAATTCCTAATCTAAGCTTTTACAATTGATTCCCAAATCTCTCAATCTCTATGAACTCTCAACTGTCCTAATTCTCTCATGTTCTCCAACATTCGAGAACATTTACAAATATGTCTCACAATGCTCAATTAATCCCTATTATAGTTTATCTCATTAAAATCACTTAAAATCTTAATAATTTCATTAATTTAATACATAGGAAACCAACTTCCTTGAAAACGCAAGACCCATTATGTTTACTAAAATACAAGGAGATTTCTGAGCCGAATGCTCATGCATCAATTTTCCATCTAGAGCATCAAAAAGAACTACCAGTCATGAATGCAAGAAGCCTAAACTTGATGGCCTTTATGACACGTTTGATGTGAAAGGTAGGGAGGGTGTTGATCTTGCAATAACAAGATTTTTTCTTGCATGTGGTATTCTTTTCAATGCATGGAAAGGGAGCTATACTAGAGTTAAAGCTCATTTCATGAAGATACCAAAGAAGGGTGTTGCTACTTGCACTTGAGACCCAGATGATCTAACTAGACTCCCTAGCGCACAAAGAGAGCAACGAGGGGTTGATGGTACGATAGGCAAGGCAATCTCCAAGCCATGTTGTAATGTTGATGAAAATGATGGCTCCAATGAGGAAGAATTACCATTTGATAATGAAGTTCAAATTGGTGAGGAGCATGTGCCATCCAGAGCATAAAAAAGAACTACCAGTCATGGACACAAAAAGCCTAAACTTGTTGGCCTTTATGACATGTTTGATGTGAAAGGTAGGGAGGGTGTTGATTTTGCAATAGCAAGATTTTTTTCTTGCATGTGGCATTCCTTTCAATGCAGCCCGTTCATTCTATTTTGATCAAATGGTCCATGCTATTAATGATGGACCTCTAGTGTATAACGCACCTAGTTATGTGAAGCTCTGAACTGTGTTGGTGGACAAGGAAAAAGCATGTCTTGAGAAGACAATGTTGACATTCAAGGCATCTTGGAGTGTAGATGGATGTTCCATTGTTACGGACAACTATGTCACATGGTTTGGGTTTGAATTCGAGTTCAGAAACAATTAAGTTCGATTCAGATTCGAATTTTTTGGTGAGGTTCGTATGAGGTTCGACATTAGTTTCGATTATATATATATATATATATAGATGACATAAAATAATAAAAAATCAAACTCAATCAATACAACTATATGAGTAGCAGTGAGCACCCATGAGCCACAAATCACGACCACTATTAACTTCACGCTCCAGGCGGCGGGGACAAGCAACATTTAGAAACTAAATTCAGGAAATTGCAAAGAATACAACATGCAGTGGGAACACTGAGCACAATAGAGCAAGTACACTTAGACTGAAGTTGGATTGTGAAAATCTATCGACAACCATGGTAAATAAAGCGAAACCAGTATCCACCACCAGAAACTAATTGGTGGGAAGAGGACAAGAGAAAACCATGTGCTGCCGATGGTTTTTTTCATAAATCTTAAAACAACTGACAAAAATTGCCCGAAATCTAACTTTGAACCCCAAAAAAATTAAAAATATTAAAAAATTGGGCTTCAGGTTCGTCTTTAGGTTCACCTTCAGATTTGAATTTGTTGAGGCTTGAATTTGAAGTTTGACTATCAAGTTCGAATTCGTTGAGGTCTAAACTTGAGGTTCAACTATGAGGCCCGCTGAACCTGAACGAATTTGAAATTTTTTTTTGGGTTCGCAATTTCTGTCAACTTACATGGAAAGGGAGTTATACTAGAGTTAAAGCTCATTTCATAAAGATACCAAGGAAGGGTGTTGATGCTTGCACTGGAGACCCAGATGATCCGACTAGACTCCTTAGCGCATAAAGAGAGTAATGCAAAGTTGACGGTACGATAGGCAAGGCAATCTCCAAGCCATGCTGTAATGTTGATGAAAATGATGGCTCCAATGATGA
This sequence comes from Pinus taeda, assembly GCA_000404065.3. Lineage (NCBI taxonomy): Eukaryota > Viridiplantae > Streptophyta > Pinopsida > Pinales > Pinaceae > Pinus > Pinus taeda. The sequence goes on along the minus strand of APFE030442280.1, from coordinate 28,914 downwards.
AGAATTACCATCTGATAATGAAGTTCAAATTGGTGATGAGCATGTACCATCCAGACCATCAAAAAGAACTACCAATCATGCACGCAAGAAGCCTAAAGTTGGTGGCTTTTATGACATGTTTGATGTGAAAGGTAGGGAGGGTGTTGATCTTGCAATAGCAAGATCTTTTCTTGCATGTGGCATTCCTTTCAATGCATAGAAAGGGAGCTATGCTAGAGTTAAAACTCATTTCATGAAGATACCAAGGAAAGGTGTTGATGTTTGCATTGGAGACCTAGATGATCCCACTAAACTCCCTAGCGCACAAAGAGAGCAATGAAGCGCTGATGGTACGACAGTCAAAGCAATCTCCAAGCCATGTTGTAATGTTGATGAAAATGATGGCGCCAATGAGGAAAAAATACCATTTGATAATGAAGTTCAAATTGGTGATAAGCATGTGCCATCGGAAGCATCAGAAAGAACTACCAGTCATGAATGCAAGAAGCCTAAACTTGGTGGCTTTTATGGTATGTTTGATGTGAAAGGTAGGCAGGGTGTTGATCTTGCGATAGTAAGATTTTTTCTTTCATGTGGCATTCCCTTCAATGCATGGAAAGGAAGTTATATTAGAGTTAAAGCTCATTTCATGAAGATACCAAGGAAGGGTGTTAATGCTTGCACTAGAGACCCAAATGATCCCACTAGACTCCCTAGCGCACAAAGAGAGCAACGAAGAGCTGATGGTACGACAGGCAAGGCAATCTCCAAGCCATGTTTTAATGTTAATGAAAATGATGGCTCCAATGATGAAGAATTACCATCTGATAATGAAGTTCAAATTGGTGATGAGCATGTGCCATCTGGAGCATCAAAAAGAACTACCAATCATGCATGCAAGAAGCCTAAACTTGGTGGCCTTTATGACATGTTTGATGTGAAAGGTAGGGAGGGTGTTGATCTTGCAATAGCAAGATTTTTTCTTGCATGTGGCATTCCTTTCAATGCATGGAAAGGGAGCTATACTAGAGTTAAAACTCATTTCATGAAGATACCAAGGAAGGGTGTTGATGCTTGCACTGGATACCTAGATGATCCCACTAGAATCCCTAGCGCACAAAGAGAGAAATGAAGCGCTAATGGTACGACAGGCAAGGCAATCAATACAAATATATGAGTAGTAGTGAGCAACCACAAGCCACAAATCACGACCACTATTAACTTCACGCTCAAGGCGGCGGGGACAAGCAACATCTAGAAATTGAAATCAAGAAATTGCAGAGAATACAACATGCAGCGGCAACACTGAGCACAATAGAGTGAGTACGCTCAAACTGAAGTTGTATTGTGAAAATCTATTGACAACCATGGTAAATAAAGTCAAACTAGTGTCCATCGCGGGAAACTAATTGGTGGGAAGCGGAACAAGAGAAAACCATGTGTTGCCGATGGTTTTTCTCATAAACCTTGAAACAATTGACAAAAACCGCCCGAAATCTAACCTCGAACCCCAAGAAAAATTGGGCTTCAGGTTCGTCTTTAAGTTCGCCTTCAAGTTTGAATTTGAAGTTCGACTATCAGGTTCGAATTCATTGAGGTTTGAATTTGAGGTTCAACTATGAGGTCCACCGAACTTGAACGAATTTGATTTTTTTTTTGGGTTCGCCGAATTTCGAACCTCAAGATTCAAATTCGGTGAACCCTGTGACATAGATGGACAATTGGACTGATTGTTGAAATTGTCCGTTAATTCACATCATTGTCTCTTCCATTTCTGATCCATATTTGCTAAAGGCCATTGATTGTTCTGGTCAAGAAAATAAAACTTTGTTCTTGAAAGACCAATTATGTGAAGCCATTGCTGAGGTGGTGTTGAAGTGTAACTAGGTTCGGTCTTCATAAATGTACTTTTGATATTTGCACTGATTCAAGAAAAGAAATATTATTTTTATAATATATTTCAATGAGTTTCTTGCCAATTGAAGTAGGTCTAGCACATGTCAAAGTGCTATAGGTGAGTCAAATAGTCAAGAGAAGATATTGAAGGCCTTAAGGGCATGTTACATCATGTATGAATATGTATTACAGTCAAAGGGAAAACCTCCAAGCAAAGTCAAGTCTACTCCTATGCACAAGCACCTTCAAGAAGCTCCTTCAAGCATGCTACACCACCATGGAAGCTATCCGCAAACAACCGTCAAAGTCAGCCTACAAACAATCAATCAAGTCGGCCTACAAGTCAACCTAAATGGAGGGACAATCCTCTATTTATAGAGGTTGTCCACTCCAATTAGAATGCACTACTTGAGCTCTGAAATCTGCAAGTGAAAGAGGACAAGAAGAACAAAGAAAGCCAAGGGAAAAGGTCTACTAGGGTAGCGAGGTAAGGAGGAAGAATAATGAAGTCTGAAGGACTGTCTCTAGGGTAAACTAACAGCCACACGTGCGAAAGGGGAGGGTCTGGCTGTGGCCATAGAAGCAAAAAAATTACAGTTCACCATAGCTCATAGTTTTGGGTGCAAACTAGGCCTAATAGGCCTCCTACTCCAGCGTGGAAGAAAGACACTCAAGCGAAGGAGAGAAGAGCATATAACACCTAGTAATCCTCCCACATGTGCGAGAAACTAGGGTAGCAGAACAACAACACTGTCATACACTTATATCTCAATAAGGATCTCGATTGGTCAACGTTGAAGTCTACTTGTGCAAGGGATAGAAGAGGAACACCTCACCTAGAAGACTCACTCAAAGAAGGTCTATCTCTAGACAAAATTCATAGTAAGAGAACGAAGTGCCGAGAGAAGGAGGATGAAGTGCCAAAGAACAAAGTGCCGGAAGAAGTGTCGGGGAATAAGGTGCAGAAAGAAGGAAGGACTTGTCTTGTGCTTGGAGGATCCCTTAGTCAAGGGTCTAGGGTTTGGCATTGATCAATAGAAGCTTTAATAAGAGAAATTCACTAAAGGGTTTTCCTCTCAAGAGAAGAGAGGTTTTGGCCCTGGCAGAGAGCGAACATCTTGTGTTCTTGTTCTTATGTTTTGGTAGTAGTTTGACGAAGTACACACACATGCATTAATAATAATAAGAAGAAGATTAAGCTAACAAGAAAAGGAAAAAGACTCCACAAATTGTTATCAAGTAACGAAGAATCACACTACATTACTTTGCCTTAGACTTTTCAACATGGTATCAGAGCTAAGGTGACACATCAAGGAAAGGGCAAATCAAGAACACTCATCAAGGAGAAGCATCTACAAAGGTGAAGCATCAATCCTAGAAGTCTCAATCACTCAAGAACAAGAAGGTATACAATCCATCATTCATCAAGGAGGTCTACAAAGTTGGAAGAAGAGCCTTACATAAAGGGACCTACAAAGAAGAGCAGATTGAAGTAGGACCTACATCAAGCTACAAGTCTTCAAGAAAATCACATCATCCAGCAACTCCACTTGGAGAAGGCAACTTGAAGAACTTCAAGATCTAGGGAAGACAAGCCATCAAGTCTTCAAGGAGGAAGCAAATCCATTACATCTCAAAATCTATCAAGTAAGTACATGTCCCCTTTTGAATATACATCAATGTCTTTTTGAAAGGAAAGCAATAAATTGGTCGGAACCAATAAGTTTTTTGCAAGAAAGAAGAGGATTGATCTACTACTCAAGGAGAATGAACTCCTAGAGCATATCAAAGGGAATATCACTATCCCTGCTAAGGAACAAACTAAAGCCTTAGCCAAGTACAATAAGGATGAGACAAGAGCTCAAAGGATTCTGATAGAATCAATCAAAGACTCTTTCATTCCTTATGTCTCCAAGTTTGAGGCATCAAAAGAAATTTATGATAAGCTAGTAGAGTTATTCTCGGTATCCACAACCAGAGAAGTAATATCTCTGAGGAATGAATTGTACAAGATGAAGATAACAAAAGAAGGAATAACTCCCTACTTCATGAAAATCTCTGAAATGATAGATCAATTTCAAGAACTTGGGGAAGTCATGTCTGACAGAGAGATGACAACTGTAGTACTCAATGCTCTACTTGAGGATTGGGGAAACTTCACATCAAGCATATATTCCAAGAAGGAAGAAACCACTCTCAATGAAATGTGGTCTCTATGTAGGATAGAGGAAACCAGACTTAAGGCAAGAGAAGATGTGGGATCAAAGGAGAAAGCATTTGCTACCATGGCCAAGAAAAAGGGTAAATTTCGCAAGTTTGGTCCACGAAGAACAAACAACAAAGACATGTCCAAGATCCAATGGTTTGGATGCCAAGAATATGGACATTACAAAAGGAATTGTCCTAAGCTTAAGAAGGACAACAACAACAAGAGAAAGCAAGAAGAAGCTCACATCACTCAAGAGATGAAAGAAGAAGGAAAGAAGCAAAAGAAGGAAGATCCTCCGGATCTCTACTATGACTAGGTCAAACTCTTTACTTCTAGACTTCTTTCAAAGTTTTGAGTAGTATAGGAGCATGTAATAATAAATTAAAATTGCATGGCTAGAAACATCCTCTAGAATCTAGCAGCGTGATGTACATAGAGTTCTAGATACTCATGTAGATGTAGCATTTATGACAAGAACAAAAATGCATAAGTATAGATATCTTATAGAATATAGGAGCATGGTAAATATAGCTCAAGATATTCATGAAGAAAAAACATACCTAGTATAGGACCTCATCCATGATGAAAGAAAAATTAATCATGATTAAGAATCTTAGAAGACCTCCATCATCAAAAGAAAAAAAAACATTTGTAAGGTAAGGGTTTTTAAGATCCTATAATGGAATCTTCAAAAGAAAGTTCATGGACCAAAGCAGATGTCACATTGGGAATCCCATTCATGGGATTCAAGAAAAGGATGATATGTAGGCAAGCTAAGATCAAGCAAGAAGGGCCACACCAAATGATGATCAAAAGAGAATCAAGATGAGGTATGTATGCACCAAAGTTTATTCATGTTATCATTTGTACATTATTGAGTCATGGGATAGTTGTATAACATGATCAAGCATGAAAGAATCTCTTTCACCAAGAACATGCTCAAAGGCATGTACCACAATGCAATGAAGGTTAGCAAAAGAATATGCTCACATAAGGAGCATAAGATTGTTGACTAAGAAGCAAGAAGAAAGGTTGACAAGTCCAGAAAGCAAGCAATGAAGGAATGCTCTCACAAGAAGCATTAGATGGTTGACCTATCCATCTGAGAAGAAGCAAATGAAAAAAGAGATCAAGCATGTGAAGAACACCATGATCACCGACAATCTCTATCTGACAAAATGCCTTGAAGATATCTCCCAAAAGAAGGAAGGACAACTCTAATAAAGGAAGAAAGGACCCTTGACACCTATGAAGGCCTTGGAGATATAAAAGATGCAGATAATTGGTTCTACTCTACAAAGATGTCATGATGAAGAGACCATCCAACTAAAGGCAATGTTGAAGAAATATCAGGATGAAGTCATGATGAGCTACTAGGTCAAAGCATGTAAACAAGCAAGTATAACGAAGCATCCATGAGAATAATTTTTCGAAGCATGGACAAGATGACAAAGGAGTAGCCAAGACGACAAGAAAACTTGATGTATGACATGGAAGCCACTTTCCTCGAAGGAAGCAATGACATGACAAACCAGGAAGGAAAGTGATCGATGGATGGTGCCCTACCTAGAAGAAGTTCAAACAAAGACTTCATGACATCAAGAAAGGAAGGAGATCAAGCAACTGAAGGACCCACGAAGAAGAAGCTGTTGATGAAGGAATGAGTCCCCAGTTAAGAGGGAGCTCTGACAAGTTCTTGATCAAGAGGGAGTTTTGGATCACCCGTGATTACAAAGGAGTGGCAATTGTGTTTTCCATTTGATGGGTTATTCACTAGACTAGGACTAACAACCGTAAGTTTAGACGAAGGCCATGAATGGAAATGTAGACACAAGATAGACACTACATTCTTGTCCTCAATTGGGAAGAAAGAATGGGAGGATTGGGTAATCATCTAGCATCCGATACTCTTTGAGGATGTGTAGGGCATCCAAGATAAGAGTAGGCAAGAGGACTGATATTCTTTGAGGGCTCAGAACCCAAGATAAGAATAGTCCTAGAAGGTCATACTCAGTGAACACCCGGGTGGGTATATACTTTGAGAGACAATGATGAAGGTGTCTATAAATCATTGGTCTCACCAGCATTGTAGCTCATGGTCTCGTAAAGAGATGCAGTTGTTAGTCAAGGCCTTGCACTATGCCAATGCTGATAGATATGATGCTATAACAGATGCATTGCTAATCCAATTTCTCTTATTTGAATTCTTCAAGATTAATAATAGCCAAACACCTTGTAATGTTGTATGAATACCTCCCTAGTTAAGAGGGAGTGTTGAAGGAAGTGTAACTAGGTTCGGCCTTCATAAATGTACTTTTGATATTTGTACTTATTCAAGAAAAGAAATATTATTTTTATAATATATTTCAATGAGTTTCTTGCTCATTGAAGTAGGTTTAGCACATATCAAAGTGGTATAAGTGAGTCAAAAAGTCAAGAGAAAATATTGAAGGCTTTAAGGGCATGTGTTACACCATGTATAAATATGTATTAAAGTCAAAGGGAAAACCTCCAAGAAAAGTTAAGTCTACTCCTATGCAATGGCACCTTCAAGCATGCTACACCACCATGGAAGATATCTGCAAACAACCCTCAAAGTCTGCCTACAAACAGTCAATCAAGTTAGTCTAAATGGAGGGACAATCCTTTATTTATAGAGGTTGTCCACTCCAATTAGAATGCACTACTTGAGCTCTGAAATCCGCAAGTGAAAGAGGACAAGAAGAACAAAGAAAGCCAAGGGAAAAAGTCTACTAGGGCAGTTAGGTAAGGAGGAAGAACAACGAAGTTTGAAGGACTATCTCTAGGGTAAACTAACAGCCACATGTGTGAAAGGGGAAGGGTCTACCTATGGCCATAGCAACAGAAAATTATAATTCACCCTACCTCATTTTTTTTGGGTGCAAACTAGGCCTACAAGGCCTCTCACTCCAACCTGGAAGAAAGACAATCAAGCATAGGACAAAAGAGCATATAAAACCTAGTAATTCTCCCACACGTGCGAGAAACTAGGGCAACAAAACATCAACACTGTCATACACTTATATCTCAATAAGGATCTCGATTGGTCAATGTTGAAGTCTGCTTGTGCAAGGGATAGAAAAGGAACACCTCACCTAGAAGGCTCACTCAAAGAAGGTCTATATCTAGACAAAATTCATAGTAAGAGAACAAACTGCCGGAAGAAGGAGGACGAAGTGCCAGAGAACAAAGTGTCGGGGAATAAGTTGCAGAAAGAAGGGAGGACTTGACTTGTACTTGGAGGATCTCTTAGTCAACAGTCTAGGGTTTGGCATTGATCAATAGAAGCTTCAATAAGAGAAATTCACTAAAGGGGATTCCTCTCAAGAGAGGAGAGGTTTTGGCCCTGGCAAAGAGCCAACATTTTGTGTTCTTGTTCTTACGTTTTGGTAGCAGTTTGATGAAGTACACACACATGCATTAATAATAATAAGAAGAAGATTAAGCTAACAAGAAAAGGAAAATAACTCCACAAATTGTTATCAAGTAATGAAGAATCACACTACACTACTTTGCCCTAGATTCTTCAACAGGCGGGGCCATCGAATGTTGTTCAAGTTATTATTGATGCAACTCTAGTTTGCAAAGCAACAGGAATGATGGTCCAAAAAGAGTATAGGTTAGTGGCAAATCTAATTTTTTTTATTACAAGTTCGACTTTTAAATCTTTTTATTATTCAATATTCATTGAATCATAAATCATTGTAGATATCAGATTGAAAGATTCTATTTTTTTTTATTTCTTGATATATTGTAGGCATATTTTTTGGGCGCCATGTGCAGTGCATTCTTTGAATAATGCATTGAGAGATATTGGGAAAATTGAAAGGATTTGGATGTTAATTGATGATGACCACAAAATTCAAATGTTTATATGCAACCACCACCATTCACAAGCCATTTACCACAAGCATGCCAAAGTGGAGCTTCTTAAACTAACAGACGCTAGATTTGCAACTTAGTACATTTTGCTTAGATGGCTTGTGGAGACGAAAGAGGCTTTAGCTGCCACAATTATTAGTGACATGTGGGTCCAGTGGAGGTTATCTACCTCAGACACAGTGCTAGAGGTGAAGAGGTTGATTTTGGATGATTAGTTTTGGGTTGATATCACATATGTTGTGGAGTTTACAGAGCCAATTTGTAATATGCTTCGCTATGCAGACATAGACAGTCCATGTTTAAGTGAATTTACGAGAACACAAGAGGATCCAATACATCACAGATGGGAAAGATCCTACTTTATGGTGACAATTGAAATCATTTACACATGGGCGGTGGAATAAACTAAACAACCCACTTCACATGGCAACCTATGCAGTTAATCCAAAATGGTATGATCCCATAATAGGAAGGAGACCTCCTTCCCAAGATAAAGAGGTGGTGAAAGGGTTTAAGATTGTTTTTAAAAGATCTATGGTTCTACAGAAGAGCCCTTTGAGATACAAACTCAATTTGCCCAGTTTTCACGTGGCCAAGGTGTCTTTGGTTCACATGATGCTTTCACTGATAGGTGCAAGAAGAAGGATCTGATTAATTGGTGGTGGCTTCATGGTGTTGATGCTCCTGAGTTGCAACAATTTGCGATACGATTACTTGGACAGGTAGCTAGTTTCTCATCTTGTTTTTGTATTATTTAATTAATTTAATTTACATATTTAACATTGCCTTAACTCTTCTCCTAACAATTTTCCATATGATTACTTGGGCAAGTAGCTAGTTCCTCAACTTGTGAGAGGAACTGGAGCACATATGCTTTCATCCATTCATTGAAGAGAAATAGGTTGGGATCAAAGAAGGTTGAGATCATATTGCGTAAAGACCCAGGGTACGGGAGGTTTCTTTTCAAGAGATAGGACCAATATGCAGATGCTGCTACATGTGTGGATGGGGAGATACATCCATATGGTCTTATTGAGCTACCTCCAGTTACTATGGATGAGCAGGAGGCTCCAGATGAGAGTGATCCCTCCCTAGAGAGCTTGTTGGTTGAAGATCTTAGTGATGTTGATGACATGGCTTAAGGAAGCCTAATCTTGTTCATTGCTCAGTTTCATTTTTTTTGGAATTTTGGAATTTTGAAATTTTTATTTCATGTTTGGAAATGCCTTAGAGAAAATTTTGAATGTAGTATGACAATGGACATATACTTATGATTATAATATCTATTATCATGGTTCACATCAATATGTAAATTGCAATTTCCATTTGATATCAAATTTGAAATTTCAAAGTTAATGTTTATGTTTAAGACTTTAAATGATTTAATTTTTTTGTTGTAAGTTAGAGGATTTCAAAATTCATATATATTATAATTTATAAAATATATAAATTATAATATACCCCTGACGAGCCCACGTACCTTGTTTCAAAAAGTGATGCACCTGTCCTTCACCTATCCCCATACTCATCCCCGAACCCACGTTTCCTGGCAACATAGGTCTATTTCGACTTTCCATTTGCTCCCAATCGCAAATTTTCCACCTCCAGTGTCCAACCATTGTTCTAGTCACCATTAAAAAGCCAACCATGTAGAGTCTAATTGAGGTGTCAAATTAGGGTGTCCATATTGTTGGTTACTAGTAATGTATGAATATGGTGTGGAGAGCCTCCTTTTCTAAATTATGGCCACATAACAACTGGTTATTAGTTCCAACACCCATTGAGTGGGGATTATGATTGGTAAGAAGAAGCACCATAGTCACATTAGTGTAGGAAGAACATAGATTAAAGTTTCAAATAAAATTAAAATATTTAAGTTGAAATGTCACTAATTAATAGTTATTGACATAGTTGAATGGTGCAATTGAATTATTTACGATCTATTAAATAAATTGAGGATAAAGTGCATTATTACAGGAAGTGTTAAACAAATAAACAAATATTTAAAAAACAAGCACTAAGCTCCAAATCTCAAGTTATGAAGGAGGTTAATAACTTTTATACAATCCCTATTCCTAAGTTGAGAGCGTAGTGCCCCACTCTAGTTCACTGGCTTTGATATTATCTTAACCTTGATATAGCCTTATGGCACATACATTATTCTTTGAGGACCTCAAGTCAAGGATCCAATTATTTATACTATTATTATTAGTGGATGTAATGATGACTATGATGTACCAAACTAAGGTTATTATTGGTTGTGACGATGACTGTGATGTAACTATTTGATAATAATGTGTAATCATAATGATGATTTTATTATATGTTGCCCTGTTTACATATTTTGAGGACTATCTTTTTTATTCTAGTTAGCAATTATGTTGACGATTATGTTATTATGATCTTCTAGCATGTGCAATTATATCAATGCCTAACCTGATGAAAAGATGTAACTAATGGCTATTTGAGTGTGGTAGGAGGCCACCTGGATGAACATGTATGTGATGAGTCAATGACCTCTAGTTTGATCAATTGCATACTATTGATACTATAATTCAAAGTTTTAACTAATATTCTTCTATGGTTACTAATTAATTTCATGACGGTGGTTACAACACAGTTCAGTTTGTTGAAATTTTCATGTTCTATGCTGTTACAATCACTCAAATCTAGAACTTCTTTATGGTGCAAAATAAGTTAAGTAATTGTAGATAGAACATAAACCATATAAACCATATTCACAATGGAAGACAACCAAGAACTCAATGAGACACAGAGAAGTTAGTTAATGACCAGATAAAACCCACAAAGGGAAATCCCAACCAAATTCTTCTTCTATTAGAAATCAACTATTTAGTAGAGATACAAAGTACAATGAAAGAATGAAGAAGTTCACACAAGTCTAAAGAAAATCTTTGATAGCAGTGGTTGATGCAAACATTGAATCACTTTGGCTCTCCAAGAGCTGCTCTTTCTCTTCAAGACTCTATTTCTCTCTCTCTCTCAATCTTCCTCTAGACTCTCCAACTCTCTATTTATCAAATTCGAATTCTCCTTTCACAAGCACAAATAAGTGTGTCAAGTGAGGATTAGAGGCACAAATATATAGGAAGAGCAAGGAGCTTGAATTCATGAGGGAGTAACTCCTATGTCTTGAGGAGGAGTTACATATGGTAAAACAGGAGTGTAACTTATGCCAAAAAGGAGAGGTGTGTAACTTATGCATTTAGGAGAGAAGTGTAACTTATGCATTAAAGAGGTGTAAGAAGAATCTTTTTATGACGAGTCATTAAAGTGAGTAAGAGTGTGTAAGAGCATTAAAGAAAGAGAGTAATGAATCCATTAAGAGAGAGAGAGAGAGAGTAACATATACATTAATCGAGGGGAGTTACATATGACATGATTGAGAGACTTGAATTTCTTTTTAATAATAATATAATAATATCATAAAGAGGATAATAGTAATAATAATAATAATATTGATGATTGAGTTAAAAATTAAAACTTGAGATTGATTAAGGACAAGTTAAGTGAATTTCCATCATGTATATATGATTACAAATTGATGGAAGGTGATTTACTATTTTTGGAGAGTCATGGTTGCAAAGATAGACACAACTTTCTATGTTTAGAAAGTCACTTTACAAAGGTCAGAAACAAAATTCTATTAATGGAAATTCATCCCATAACTGTCAATTTTTAACACTCCCTCTCAGCTATGCAGGAATTTCTTTTGTATACAAGGATCTCTATTATCTCTGCGTTGGAACAATGATGTCACAATCTAATGAAGAGGAATCATCATAGGGGAGATACATCCATCACCCTATACACGCATGGGGGGGTCCACTTGTCAACACATGACAAGGATCTCGCACATCCAAGGCTCATAACTGCTTGGGGGGATCCACTTGTCAACACATGACAAGGATATTGCTCATCCAAGGCTCATCACAACTTGGGGGGATCCCCCTGTCAACACATGACAAGGATCTCGCTCATCCAAGGTTCTGTTGAAGAAAATGTAACTAGGTTCGGTATTCATAAATGTACTTTTGATATTTGTATTTATTCAAGAAAAGAAATATTTTTTTATAATATATGTGAATGAGTTTCTTTCTCATTGAAATAGGTCTAACACAAATTAAAGTGCTATAGGAGAGTCAAACAGTTAAAAGAAAATATTGAAGACCTTACGGGCATGTTACACTATGTATAAAAAAGTATAAATGTCAAAGGAATACCTCCAAGACAAGTGCAAGTCCTCTCCATGCAGCAGTGTCCTCCTCAAGAAGCAAAACAAAGAAACTAATGAAGAAATAGTCAAGTTGACCTCAAGTCAGCCTAAAGGAGGGACAATCCTCTATATATAGAGGTTGTCCACTCCCTCTCAACGTCATCAATCAAGCTCTGAAATCAGTGAAGGTAGAAGCCGAGAAAGTGAAGGTGAAAGACAAGTCTAAGGGTCCCTAAGACAAACAAAGAAAGAAGGAATAAGATTGACGTATAAGGCACTATTTCTAGGGCTAGAAATAGTCACACGTGCGAGGAGTAGCTCATGAATTATCATTGTTTGGTTGAAAGATCCAAGTCTACAAAGTCTCCCAAGTCAAGCGAAGGAGTCTCTATCTATAGCAAAGGAAAAAGAGCCCTAATTCTCTAGGGTTCCTACTACACATAGCTAAACTAGGGTTGTTGTTCAGTTACACTAGTTTGTAGACCCATCTCAAGAAGAACCTCATTGGATCAAGGAAAGGGTGTCTTCATGAGTGAATATCAGCTCTAAATAAAAAGGAAGCATATCACATCAAGAAGCTCACATGAGCAAGAAATATCTCTAGACAAAGATTGAAGAAGGAGGGTGAAGTGTTGGGAAGCAAAGTGTCGGAAGGAGGAAGTCTATGTGCTGGGAACAAAGACCAGAATAGAGGCAGGACTTGACTTGTGCTTGGAGGATATCCTTGTTAGGGGTCTAGGATTTGGCATTAATCAAGAAGAAATCTCAATAAGAGAAACTTACTAAAGGGATTTCCTCTCAAGAGAAGAGAGGTTTTGGCCCTGGCAGAGAGCCAACATCTTGTGTTCTTGTTCTTATGTTTTGATAGCAGTTTGATGAAGTACACACACATGCAATAATAATAATAATAATAATAAGATTAAGCTAACAAGAAAAAGTAAAAGACTGCACAAATTTTTATCAAGTAACGAAGAATCACACTACACCTAATTCCCATAGATTCTTCAACATGGTATCAGAGCTAAGGTGACACATCAACGAAAGGGAATCTCAAGAACACTCATCAAGAAAGGACATCTAAAAGGTTGAAGCATCAAGCATAGAAGTCTCAATCACTTCAAGGACAAGAAGGTCTACAATCCATCATTCATCAAGGAAGTCTACATAGCAAGAAGAAGAGCCTTACATAAAGGCACCTACACAGAAGAGCAGATTGAAGCAGGACCTACATCAACCTACAAGTCATCAAGCAAATCTAATCATCAAGCAAGTCTACTTGGAAAAGACAACTTGAAGAACATCAAGATCGTAGGAAGGCAAGCCATCAAGTCTTCAAGGAGGAAGCAAATCCTTTATATCTCAAAATCTATCAAGTAGTACATGTCCCCTTCTGAATATACATCAATGTCTTTTTGCAAGGAAAGCAACAAATTGGTAGGTACCAATAACTTTCTTGCATGGAAAAAGAGGATTGATTTACTTCTCAAGGAGAATGAACTCCTAGAACATGTCAAAGGGAATATCACTATCCCTGCTAAGGAACAAACTCAAGCCTTAACTAAGTACAATAAGGATGAGACAAGAGCTCAGAGGATTCTGATAGAATCAATCAAACACTCTTTCATTCCTTATGTCTCCAAATCTGAAACATCAAAAGAAATTTATGATAAGCTAATAGAGCTATTCTCGGTATCCATGATCGGAGAAGTAATATCTCTAAGGAATGAACTGCACTAGATGAAAATAACAAAGGAAGGAATAGCTCCCTGCTTCATGAAAATCTCTTAAATGAGAGATCAACTTCAAGAGCTTGGGGAAGTCATGTCTGACAAAGAGATGACAACTGTAGTATTCATGCTCTACCTGGGTCACCATGTTTTAAGTCAAAGTCCCCATTGAGGACTTCTAGGATTTATTCTAAGTCAATAGAGTAATTGTACTTTTAAAGAGACCCTTCTTGGGCTTTTGAATCATGTAAAAAGGTTAAGCATTGAGTCTAATGTAATTTAGATATCCTCCACATCAAGTCGGCCTAAGGACACTAATTGGACCTCACATGGAGCCTATAAATACAAGCAAGTCGAATTCATTTGGAGCAATTCATCTCAAGAAAGTTCGATATCTCTAAGGAAGCTGGGAAGTGCGAAGTGCGAAGCCAAGAAGCCAAAGGAAGTGCGAGTTGGGTGGAGTCTAAGGAGAAGAAGAAAAATGAAAATTTGGTGCCTCTCTCTCTCTCTTTTGTGCCCTAGATTGGGAGATTAAAGTATTCCAAGTTCAATGATACCAGAAGTGTTTCCTAGTCGAAGTTGCTGGAAAGAGGTCGAAGATTTGGGAGGCTGACTTGGTGTGGAGGGAAGGTATAACCTTTGTCTAGGGTGAAGAGTCTCAAACAATACTATTGAAAGGAAGAATTTTTTTGATTGGGTTTTCCCCTCGAGGGGGGTTTTGCCCTGGCATAGTGCCTACATGTAGTGTCTATTATTTTATGTGTTGTTTCTTTTGTAATTACTTGATGAACAAAAAGAAAGAAGATATAAATAATCGTAATAACAAGAAACATCACAAATAATTATCGAGAATAAGAAAATCTTTCTGCGCTTTTTATTTTCTAACACTTATCCTGAATGTCTTGATTGATCTAGGGTTCGCCATTAACATAATGACTAAGTAGACCATGGAACAATTACAATTACTTAATCTTCGTCCCACTCTTACTATTCTAGAACTAGTTGATATGTCTAAAATCAAACCCAAAGGTGTGTTGGATCATGTCATTGTTTCCCTCAATTCTTGGGTTTACCTTGTGGACTTTATGGTATTCCAACCTAAAGTCTTTATGGAAGGACAACTTGTAATTTTGGGAGGACCACGGCTGACTACCGTGAATGCTTTTATTAAATGTCAGTCCAGAAATATGATTATTTCACATGGGGACACTATATAAATTGTGTCTTTGCATCTGCCTGCAACAACCATTAAGGAAGAAACCTTAAGGCTTGAAAACACCGATAGTGATGAAGACAACACTGAATCAATGTTTACTATGGATCAAATTGTACAACTTAAAGAACAAACTAAAGAAATACAATCCAAGATTTCCTTGTCAATCTAGAACTTGTACAAAACTTTGATTCCCTTGATCATATTTTTTGTTCAAATTTTCAAAAGAATTATGATTCTCATAATCCACCATAACTACCGGTGATTGCATCAGCCATTAACACTTTTGAATCTTGTACTATACCTGTAGAGATTGGTCTAGGAAAAACTTTGTATATAAATGCGCAACTTGATAAATCCCAACAAGTAGAATTAATTAACAGGTTGCGAAAGCAGACTAGTGCATTTTCTTAAGATTACCATGATATGAAGGGCATTCATCCCAACACATGTACACACCACATCTATACTAGGGAGGATGTACCCATTTCATCTAATATTATCAAAACCGAACTGGAATCGACCAGTTCAACTATTTTTGGCCCAACACTAGTTCGAACCAGAATAGGCGGGTTCGGTACTGAACTGGGCTTTCGAATCGAAATAGGCTGGTTTGATACCGAACCATCCAATTCTATAACAGAACTGGTCGTTTCAGTACTGAACTAGCCTATTCCACCAAAACTGGCCAGTTCAGGACTGGTTTTATGTAGTTTGTGCCTTCTCAGGTCAGTGTAAAAAATTGCGTTTTTTTATTTTTCGACTTTTTCATTTGGCTGACCCTCCTCTAATTCTCCCCTAGGCCAACCTAATATTCAAGCCTATGGTCCTATTATTGCTATGCATTTCATGGTAATGTAAAAGTGACATTCTCCTTAATCTTTCATTTCCATCCTTTTACTTATATTTTTAACATTACCATGAAATTACTCAGGATGTTTGAGAGTGGTTCCAACCTCATTGGATTATGGAGAAAGTAGAATTTTAGATTTCACTCAAAAGCCAGCAGACTTAACAATTTTTTAGGATATCAGGACTGCAGGAATTGCAATGTTTCTGTTTGATTTTGTCATGTAAAAGGGTAAGGAACTAGTATTTAATAAAGAGCACCAACCCCTCTATATACTTTGATGTTAGTGGCATTGGTTGTCAAACTCCTCTATCATGACTCTACTAAAAATGTACCCAAATAGAATCTTGACTTGACATACTACACTTTTTCTATCTTATTTTAATGCTTAGAGGGTTATATTGATGACAAAGATCCCAATATATGCAATGATTGTAAACTTAGACGCTAATCATTCTTCAAATGAGGATGAGCAAGATGATCGAGATGATGACATTGACAATTAGCACTTGTAGGTTGCAGTTGTAGTAATGTAGAGTGTAGTATCATACTATCATGTTATTTTGGACTATAAAAGCCTTTCAGAGTCTACTTCTTGATGTTTTATGGTTCAACGATGTTTTGCACTAACTGCTATTTTGGTTATATGCACTATTACTTGTTATATAAATGCGAACTTTTGCATATTTTTGTATAAATGGTTTGGATTCATATGGATGCACATGAATATATATGTTTTTCTTTAAAATATGAATATTTTGTGTTTTTTGTTTTTAATTTTATTTTTTTATTGGTTCTGAGTCCACAAGGTTTTTTGGTTTGATCGTCAGTTCAGTTTTGATAGCATTGCTTTCAACCTGAAATCCCTTTCCACTGAAAATACTGCTACTTGAAGATTGCTTTTGTAGTGCCCACTCTAGTTTCCTGACCCTAATATGACATTATCTTACACATTTTATTCTTTGAGGACCTCGGGTTGAGGATCCGGTCACATGACACTATTATTTGAGGTATTCATGGTTGTGATGTTTACGAATGCTTTCCATTGATATTATGATAGTATGAAGGGTTATATATCTTATCTATCAGTGTTCCGATGATTGCATCATTAAATAATTAAGTTTGGTCTCTATTTGAACTTATGACGTGGGTAGTAAAGAATATGTATGTGCTCTACTAAAAGCATAATGATGATAAATTTGATGAATAGGTATATTGCTTTGATGTTACGATGTTGATAGCTTAATGAATATGTATGTTTCGATTGATGATTAATGATGATAGACATGAGGGATGTGTCCCCTATGTTACCCAATTTCTTTAGTTCAGGCTTACAATGGACAATGATGTGAATGACCAGAAATTGTAAATGATGCTATTATGATAATGACTAACAGTACGAAATCTTGTTGCTAATGATTATTGAGTATGGCAGGAAACAATCAGAGGCGCTTGCTTATGACATGTCGATGACACTTGGTTTGATGAAAACTCATATTATTTTATCTTGTAAAGTCTAGTCGATCTTGAAATCTGCCATATATGTTTAACTATATTTTGATGATATGTTAATGGTTGCAGGCACAGATTAGTTGCTTGACCGAATGACTCACATATGGGTGATGGGGTTGTACAGGTGGATGGAACTACATGGGAGGGGTGGGACAGAGTCCCTGATCTCACCCACTAGCACTCCCGCCGTGACTTGGATTGGAAGGGTTGAAACACCTTCACCTTGAAGATCACGATGCCATGAGGGCAGGTCCCAAAGTTGGGTCGCTCATGAAGAACCCAACTTTGGGGGGCGTGCATCAAGGTGGATTCCTTGATCCCCGGCACCATTAGTCTCACTATAGCAGGCAACATAAGAGACGATAGTGGTCTATGACATTGCACGATATTTTCCCCTTGTAGTCAGTGGATGCTTGAAGGGCAAGTGGTGTGGTACCCTTGGGATTTCAGGGAAATTCTTGAAGGGCACGACCAACTCGGCACCCTTGGCATCACAATTAAACTGTTAGGTGTGGCACCCTTGGAACTTCTAGGGAAGTTCTTGAAGGGCA
>APFE030442277.1:7263-58384 GCA_000404065.3 Pinus taeda | reverse complement strand
AATAATTTTATTTATTTTTAGATTCCATGAAAACTAAGTTGGGTTTTGGCCTATTTATTGAAAAAATAAAGTCATATTAGGGGAAAACTATAAATCTGAATTGCTGTCGATAATATTTATGTTTTAAGTATATGTAATTATTTTTAATATTATTGTAAATTTCATGAAATTCCTTGTGAGTTTAGTATATGTGATTATTTTTAATATTATGTAAACATGAAATTGCTCATGAAAGTTTTCACCTCGGTATTACGCTTCTTATAACTGATACCAGGCTTCCTGTTTCTGCGGCTTCTTCGTTCTGCAATCATACACTGCACATTTAAAGATTCTTTTACATTGGCCATGTATCAGTTTCAACTTTTATTCGTCGGGATGGTTTACCCTATATTACCTTGCTGTTTTGTTTTTTAAATCACCTCTGTTATTTTTATTCCGGCTGGATGCATCGTTGTAATTATTTATTTTTGGGTATCAATAGGTCCGTTATCGTTTTTTTACATGTTTGGGGAATAGGAAGGGTTATTATTAGATTTTGTTTAATGATGGTACAGTGACGAGGTGTTGAAAACGGTATTGTTTAGAAGAGTATTGCTTAACGAGGGAAAATTTTGATGACAATTTTTCTTGGACCGTATTGTTTTTGTTTTGGGTGAAGTTTTGATTTAAAAATGTATCAATTTAGATTTTAAAAATAATAATAGGTTAAGCATTTTTAAAAATTTCTGGGTACCTAAAATTTTATAGTTTGATAGTTATAACCTGGATTTTAAAAACTTTCAACCTAAATTTTCCAAAAAATCATCAGAAAATCTATATTTTATGAGCCAAATTATCACCCAATTAGACTATATACACTATTTTTGAAAAGTAAAAAAGATTACTGCTTTTAATTTCATAATAACAAAAATAACTCTTTCAACTAAAAAAAAATGATTTATTTCCCACTCAATAATTATGTATTTCACTTTGGCTAGATTTGTATTTTAATGACCTATTAATTCTAGAAATATTTATTGCCAACATACTATTGGGATTAGAAGAACAAGATTAATAGTTGTAATGAAAGATAGTCTCTATCTCTACTACTATAGCTAGTTAATGAAAGATTCCTAGCATCCACACATGCTTCTTCCACACAACTACCTCGACACACCCTTCTTTTACAATAACTTCCCCCGTACATACTTCTTTCTTTCTCACAACTTCCTCTTCGCATTAAGGATGAGCGATCCAATTAAAAATGTCACAGAGAAGCGTTATGTGGCATCAATAAAATTATAGTGTTGATAATTGCTTGTAGTTACTGGAAAAAAAATCTCTTATGCGAAAATCTTTGTCCATTTTTAGTGGCCGAATTGTTGAAGATAATGGAGAATATCCTAGAATAGGTAGAGTTGGTTCACGTAGCCTTAGGATAGGAATTAGTTTCTATTTTCTAGAATGTTGTTCTAACTTCCCTAAAACTATTTATTCTATTTAATGTGTAATGTTGAAGAACAATGTAGAGCGTTCTGAAGAGCCAGACTCTCCTGGTTCAGACTCTCTTTCATAGAGCTAACCAGTGGGTTTTATTTTTTAATACAAACATTGTCATTTTTAACATGGTATCATAGCATCAGGGCTGAGGAACCTGTACAGTTTTTTGAACCGAAATTGTCGCAGGTTTTGAGTGGATAGCCGTGACGATACAATAACACTTCTGAATTTCCATTTTCTCGATCGGCGCGGATTTCTAGTGTACATTAGCGACAGTTGCAACTACTCTATGAAAATTGGTGTTTTTTTGCGACTAGTCTCAGATATTGGGCAAATATCAGTGACAGTTATGACTAGTCTCAGAAAATTGGTGTTTATCAGCGACTAGTCTTAGATATTGGGCAAATATCAATGACGATCGTGTAAATCAGGGAAATTGCAAAGGGAACCAAGAACAAGGTTGTAGTTGTCAGAGAAGCTGAGTGGGGAAGCCAAGAACAAGGTTGAAGTTGACATCACGAGGTTGTCTGGAGGTTGAGAAGGAAGCCACGATGATCTATGGGTGTGCTGCGAGATCGAACAAAAGTGGTTTGTCTCTGTCACAGATCTGCGGTAAATTTAACATCTTTTACCTATCAATTTTTTTTTTCTAAATCACCAAGACGAATAACAATATTTTTGAAGCATGCATGAATGAGCATAACAAGCTCGATGGTTCCAATTATGCAAATTAGAAGTTTAGGATGCAGACTTAGCTAGAAGCACAGAGTGCTTGGCAGATTGTGAATGGGGATGAGCCGAAGCCCGTAGCTGGATCTGCAACAGTCCCAGATTGGGAGAAACGAGAAAGAAGAGAAGGGACAATGTTAAAGATGTCAGTGAGCTAACGAGATCTAGGGAATTCTCAAGGAATTGTACGAGATCAGAAATGCAAATCCTCTTTTGTTCCTAAAGAGTAAGATCATGTCCATGAAGATGGAGGAGAATGAAATGATTGCTTCATTTGTAGTAGGATCAAGGATCTGAAAACCAAATTATCAGATATTGGTCATACAATGGAAGATGCAGATCTTGTGACCATTACAATGAATGGTGTCACTGATGATTATCAGATGTTCATCACTAGGATCAATGCCAGAGAAAAGTTCCCACATTTTGAAGAGCTGACAGGTATACTGATGCAGGAAGAAGAGAGGAGATCGACTCTGAAGCCCCAGAGTGTCGATCTTGCATTGGTGGTGAGGAAGAACTTCTACAAAGGGAAAGGAGGTCCACAGTAGCAAAACAGAGCAAGTTCACATAAATGACCAAATCTAACTCAAGGTATGCACCCAAATAAAAACTACTCTGAAACTAAATGTTTTTATTGCGGAAAATTGGGTCATATTTCGAGTGAATGTAGGAAAAAGAAGTATCATGAAGAACAACAGAAGTCAAATATACATGTAGATCATCTCGCGAACAGTGATCAGGTGCATAATTTGAGATTGTTCATTGTAAATCGTGATGAAAATGTTGTTGCAGACATTTGGTATGTAGATTCAGGAGTGTCAACACATATGAAAGGGAACAAGCACTGGCTGGAGGATTTTAAGGAGATCAATGAAGGCACACAGATTTACCTAGAAGATGACAGAAGCCATCAAATCAAAGGATGTGGGAAAATTTCTATTATTCTACCTGATGGTAATATCAAACAAATTTATAATGTAATGTATGTGCTTGGCATAACAAAGAACTTGACTTATGTATCAATGATTATAGATCAAGATTTGAAAGTTGAATTTTTAAAATCTAATTTTTACATTAGGGATCTGCTAGATGGAATGAAGACAATTGCTACAGGGATTCGAACAGGAGAACTGTACAAGTTGGATGTGAGACCTACACCAGTTCAAGCATTGACAACAGCGAGGCTGACTACAAAAGATCTTTGGCACCAGAGATTCGACCACATCAATTACAATGATTTGTTATTACTACAGAGGAAAGAAATGGTAAGAGATCTTCCTATGCTAAAGCAAGTAAATAATGATTGTGATGCTTGTACTTTAGGAAAAATGCATAGAGAAGAATTACCTATTAAAGTAGAAAAGAAACTGAGGGATATACTGGAGTTAGTGCACACAGACCTTTGTGGTCCCATGTAGACAAAATCATTAGGAGTTGTGGTGCATTTCCTACTGTTTATTGATGACAGTACGAAGTTTTCTTGGGTATATTTCTTAAGTACGAAGAGTCATACATTCGAATACTTTAAGAAATTTAAAAATATGATTGAAAGATAAATAAGGAAATAGATAAAAGTTCTTCTTTCTGATCAAGGGGGAGAATATAAGAAAGATGAGCTAATCATATATGATAAAGATCA
The DNA here is from genome assembly GCA_000404065.3 of Pinus taeda. Classification (NCBI taxonomy): domain Eukaryota; kingdom Viridiplantae; phylum Streptophyta; class Pinopsida; order Pinales; family Pinaceae; genus Pinus; species Pinus taeda. The sequence goes on along the minus strand of APFE030442277.1, from coordinate 54,534 downwards.
TGGAATTTTGCAGCAGTTTACAGCACCCCATACTCCATAGCAGAATGGAGTAATAGAAAGGAAGAACAAAACTCTGGTGGAATGTGCGAGAAGTATGTTGAAAGGTAAGAATCTTTCAAATGGTTTTTGGGCTGAAGTAGTGAGTACTGCGGTTTATCTAAAAAATAGGAGTCCTATAAGTAGTCTTGAGTTTAAAACTCCTTTTGAAGCTTTATATGGATATAAGCCTGTAGTAAAACACTTAAGAATATTTGGATGTAAAGCATTTGCCAACATACCAAAGGAAGATAGAAGAAAATTAGACTCAAAAGCCATCAGATGTACTTTTATAGGGTATTGTTCGTCATATAAGGCATACAAATTATTTAATCCCTCTACTCACAAGATCTTTGTTAGTAGAGATGCTAAATTCCATGAACAGGATAGTGAAAACTGATGAGCACAATGATGGATGGGACATTACATACTTTGAAGAAGAGAAAGTAGAGAACAATCAGGGTCAGCAGCAAACAGAGGCAGAGGATGAACAACAATAGCAGCAACAACAACAACAACAACAACAACAGGAAATAAGGTTTGAAACCACCACCCCACCACTCAAGAGATCAGGTAGGAAAGCTCAAATGCCTGCAAGATATAGGGAAAATGCATTTATAACTAGTATGATGAATGTTGTTGAAGCATATAGTTATAAAGAAGCAAATGAATGTAATGAATGGAAAATAGCCATGGAACAGGAATATGATTCAATAATCAGAAACAACACTTGGGAATTGGTAGAACTTCCTAAAGGAAAGCAGGTCATAGGTTGCAAATGGTTATATAAACCGAAAATTAATGTAGATGGAACTATAGAAAAACTGAAAGCTAGGTTGGTTGCAAAGGGGTATACACAAAAATAAGGGATGGATTATGAAGAAACCTTCAACCCTATAGCTAAATTGAACACCATCAGAATGTTAATTTCCTTAGCTACCAAGAAACATTGGATAATGCACCAACTAGATAAAAAGTCTGCATTTCTGAATGTGGAACTAAAAGAAGAGGTTTATTTAGAGCAACCGGAAGGGTTTGTCCAAAAGGGAAAAGAACATTTAGTTTGTAGGTTGAAGAAGGCACTCTATGGACTAAAACAAGCTCCTAGGTCATGGTATGAGAAAATTGATTCATTTTTTCTACAAGTTGGCTATCATAGAAGTAAGAATGACCCTAATCTTTACACCATGAAGGATGAACAAGGGTGTGTAGTGTTGATTTCATTATATGTAGATGATTTGATAATTACAGGTGATGTTATATATCTAATTGATGAAATCAAGTAGCAGATGTCACAGATGTTTGAGATGAAGCATCTCGGTGAACTTAGATATTGTTTAGGTCTCAAGATCTGGAGAGATTCAGGTCAAACATTTCTGTCTCAAGCAAAGTATGTCAAAGGCCTGTTAGAGAAGTTTAGAATGGATCAGTGCAAGTCTGCACTGGTACCATTCCAGCAGAATATCAAATTGTAGTGTGAGGATGGCTCAAAAGCGGCGGATGCAGTGCTTTACAGACAACTAGTTGGGAGTCTGATCTACCTAACCACCACTAGGCCTAATTTGGCTTATGTAGTGAGTGTGTTAAGCCAATTTATGTCTAAGCCACTTGAAAGCCATTGGAATGCAGTGAAGAATGTTTTCAGGTATCTACAAGGTATTGTAGATTATGGAATTATTTACACTGACTCTTTTGATGTTAGACTGGTAGGATTTGCAGATTCAGATTGGGCTGGAAATGTAGATGATCGCAGATCTATAACAGGTTATGCACACAGTGTTGGATCCGAGGTGATCACTTGGAGGAGCAACAAGCAGAACACAGTCCTCTTGTCCTCAGTAGAAGCAGCGTATCAAGCCATGTGTGCAGCAACATGCGAGGTGGTTTGGTTGCAGAGACTTCTCCAGGATGTTGGGGAAGAACAGACAGTGGCAACAACAATGAGATGTGACAATGAAAGTTCAATCAAGTCGGCCAACAATCTGGTGTTTCACAAAAACACGAAACGTATTGATACTCAACTCCATTTTGTAAGGGAGAAAGTACAATCTAAAGAAATTCATCTAGAATATTGTAGTACATGGGATAATGTTGCGAACATTTTCACTAAGTTCCTTGAAAAAGTAAAATTTGAAATGTTTAGGGAGATGTTAGGAATATATGTGAACCCATTATCCATTAAGGGGGAGTGTTGAAGATAATGGAGAATATCCTAGAATAGGTAGAGTTGGTTCACCTAGCCTCACGATAGGAGTTAATTTCTATTTTCTAGGATGTTGTTCTAACTTCCCTAAAACTATGTATTTTATTTAATGTGTAATTTTGATGAACAATGTAGAGCATTTTGCAGAGCCAGACTCTACTGGTTCAAACTCTCTTTGTAGAACTTACTAGTGAGTTTTATTTTTTAATACAAATATTGCCATTTTTATCATGAACCTGTTTTGATATCCTTCACGGTTTAACTTTTAGCCTCATTGCTTTCCATACTTCATCTTCAACGAATTTCAAACTACTTAATTAATGAGAAAATTTTAATGTGCTTTTTCCCAATTAGGCATTAGAACCCAGGTTGTTAATAGTGTTGGATTGGTAGAGCCCACAAAGTTGCAAGGGACCTCTTCCTTGCATAAGAATATCATTTTAGCTAGACACGAATGTTATACGCAAAGGAATTTTTAATTTCAAGTCGAGGCAATGCATGCCACAACGTTCTCTGAAGCTAAATTAATTTGTTATAGATCTTTGTTAGAGATGGTTTTAATGAATTCATTGAACACGAATAAAAGAATGAATGCCAAACGAAACGTACAACACATTTAAAAGGCTTCGGTGTACACGAATTAGAAAATCACTAGAATAAAATGACGACATAACGTTCTCTGAAGCTAAATTAATTTGTTATAGATCTTTGTTAGAGATGGTTTTAATGAATTCATTGAACACGAATAAAAGAATGAATGCCAAACGAAACGTACAACACATTTAAAAGGCTTCGGTGTACTCGAATTAGAAAATCACTAGAATAAAATGACGACATTAATTTAGGTAAAATATCGAGGTATATTTTTTGAAATCTTTAGTTGTTTCGCCGAGCTTTGTTTGTTCGCATGTTTTCACAAAAGCAAAGCTCTGCACAAATCTCAAATCTCTAAAGGAAATACTGGTCCAAGGTTCGACTCTAGACCCTCAGCTCAGTCAAAAGGAACAATATTGTTTTTCCACAGAGGAACTAGTCACTCCCATTAAGTACGTATATACATTATTGAACTAGTATTACATTTAATGACTGAATTATATCTTCCGAGGTATCGGTTTGTCTTCACAAACTCCCATTTCCACCAGTTTCATTGTCGTTGATTAAATGGAAAACTGTATGGTAGTAGAAGCATTATTTTCCTACATTAAAATAAGTTTTGATAATAAAAATGTTTCTTAAAACTTTCTTTTACCAAAAAAATTTACGATCACAAAAATCTGAATAAAAAAAAATTTTGAATACAAAAAAAAAATAAATTTTTTATATTAACGTTAAAGATGTATACCGTCTCATTGCAAATCGCCCATGAGAGGTGAGAGATCCACAATGACATGGCTAAAGTAAAGGCTATATGTTTGTTTCACAACCTATAATGTTTCGAAGCCCGCCTACCCGCACAAGTGACAAGTCGCACTGCAAATGCGTAGAGCTTTTCAAAAGGCCCCTCGAGAGCCCTTTCAATCAATAACGTCTCGCCTTGGGTGGATGGGCATCCCTAAAAGGCCCTGAAGCAGTTAGCATCCCAAGTTTTGCGGGAGTGCAGAGTTTTGGGTGCGAAACTTGTGTCGGGCTGCTCTATTCCGCATACTCTTCGAAACCATGACGGAGGGTATTTTTATTTTAAATTTTAATTATGAAATCCATGTGTAATAGTTAAGTCCATAGGGTCTTGTCTTGACTGGACGGGAATCCCTAAAAAGGTTGAAGCTGTTAGCATCCTAAGTTGTGGGAGTGAGTAGATTGGGTGGGGCACTTTATTCTGCATATTCAATACTCGTCGAAACCACGTTGGACTGTTTTTCGATAAATAATAATTGACCATTTATTTAGGTGGAGGGATTTTTCTTTGGTGAAAAGTGGTTGGAATTTTGAAAGGAGTTGTTTATAATGTGAATTTTTGGAGATTTCAGTGACGGAATTCTACGGAAGAAATTGAGGTTAAATCTTGATTTGTTGCGGTTAAAATAGTTTTTTAACTGCATATTTGGATAAACCCCTTGGAAGCTTTGATTGTGTAGAAACTAGCTATCAAACTTGCGATTCCAATAAATCGCTACCTGATTTTGACCAGAAAAACCCACCAAAAAAGCTTTCAAAAAATCGCATTATAGACAATTGCATTTTGAAAAGTGAAAATGAATTCAATATCTTTGAGCGTAAATTTGACAATAAATATTATATGGAAATACAGAATTTAAGTGAAGTATGGAAACTCGGCAAGAGCTAAGGAGCCTGCCATAGGGCATTAAATGACTAGTTAGCTGCATGCCCTTTAACTTTATAACACACCCCATTATTTTTCATTTATCTAGTTATGCGGCCGGGTGTGTTATAAAGTTAAAGATCATGCAGCTAGCTTGTGTTATAAAGTTAAAGATCATGCAGCTAGCAAGTCATTTAATGCCTTATAACAGGTTGGTTAGCTCTTACCGACTCATAGAGACTCCCAATTCCACTTAGCCTCGAAACCAAGTCATATATATAACCCAATTCCACTCAGACTCGAAACCAAGTCATATATATATATATAAAATAATGATGGTGACATCAAAATGTAAGAGGCCAATCAATAGGATCTGCCTTGAGTTGATGGACATCCCTATAAAAATCTCCAAAGTGGTTGGCATCTCGAAGTTGTACGAGAGTCGGGACCCTTTATTCCACATATTCGTATCAAAATTTGCCCAGGCTTCATACGATTTTAGCATACACATCTAGCTGCCATAGATTTCCTGCAGCGTACCATTAGTGAATGTGAGATTTTTTTTCTATCGTTTACTTTTAAATATTTCAGAATAATGACGCTAGATCCCACGGCAGCACAATGATATTATCTAAACTGTAATTCTATATATATATATGCACGCGCGCATCTTCCTATTGAAAACAAAAACGAGGCGCATTAGGATAAAGTCCTCGTCTTGAATTGTGAATTGATATTCATTATTCTGAAGATATCTTCATCGTATACATTAAGTCAAAGATCGGCATTGAAACACGTGTACTTGCTGCTCCCGACTTTACAACTTAATCGCTAATCCGAATGTTTGCTGCTTGTTAACGCCACTTCCGCAAAAGAGTGATTTTACGGTAGGAATTCCCCATGGCATAAGACCAAGAACGTGAACGAGACAAGTTAATTCAAGTAGGTGGAACATGTCATAGAGTAATTTGGCGAGGACCAACAATTGAACCTCTCATCACTCCACTATATCGTAAGCAAGGTCACCTGCCGCCAATCCCTCCGCCCTCCGCCACCCTCATGTAGCTCCGGCACTCCCCCTTGGCATTCCTGACATCCCCCTTGGCATTCATGACATTTTCTGACAAAAAATCTGATTGGACAAAAAATCTGATTGGAGCTGGCAGCACAGACATCTTCTGACAGATCGGGTCCGAGCTGGAATTGCAGCCGCGGAGAGTTATTGCCATTTCCAATTCGAAATGAGGAATTGCGATCCAGGCGGCTACTCACTCACCTTCCTCCTCGACTTGTCGCCTCCTACTCTGCAATTCCTCCGCTACGTAGCTCGCCACCCAAGTACAATTCGGTGACACCTCAAATTCCCTTCAATGCGAAATCAAAATTCCCTGTAATGTAAAATCATATCATCAGGTTCTAGTTGCTTGTTGCTGTTATTTTCATTGTAAAACCCGCGCAATCGAAATTCCCTGTAATGTAAAATCATCAGGTTCACGGAGCAACTAATGTTAACAATATTTCAGATTTTTGCAGGGAGTTCGGCGACAGCATTGGCAATGCTATTTGGAGCCGAGCCGAACGAGTATTTCTATTGCGAATTTGGTGGTCCGAAAGTGGCTCGTCAAACATCGACGGTTATCAAATTGTATTGATCATTGTAGTTCTGCGACTCGGAATTATGCACTTGCCGCATGCGAAATTGAGGTTTTCTCACAGATATTCTAGCGGCAGTTGAGGCGATCATCAGACAATGCCAGAGGTATGTAATGATTCCTAAATTTTGGGGTTCAGGGTTTTCTTTTTCTCGCGTCTCTGTGTGGAAAGGAGGGTTGGGGCATATTTGCCGTAGTAGGATGTATAATGTTGGGGATGGGAGAGGGCGCTATAATTCTTCTGGATTAATTTCGGTGGAATATTGAGAAGGGTATTTGATGTATTTCGTGAATTAGAAAATAGGGTATTCGTTAGTGTAGAAATGACTACGCATTATGAAGAAAACTGGAGGGTATCATGAGCTTGTCATAAATTGACACACCATAGGCAGTTTTGATTCTTTGTTTTCTCGTGCTTTTTGTTTTGAAGAAGCATTTCAGATCGTATGAGAGGTTGTTCTTGTTTTATTTACTGGTTTTTTCTTGTGTCCGCAGATCTATTTGTTTTCCCTAGCTCCTATTTGACAAATAGTCATTTTTCGCATCCTCTGTGGTCGAGAAACCCCAGAGACCTTGGCTATGGATTCATTAAGAAGGAAGCGAAAAGGAGCAGCAATAGATCTTGTCATTTTGGAACAGAGAGCTCATCTATGTGATGATGGTGCATCTTCCACATCATTGGCCACACACCTTTCTTTCCAATAGCAGAGGAAGCGGAGAAAAGAAAAGATGAGGGATGAAGAATTGGGTTCCTAGCATCTGCATCCTACAGCAGCTGCTACTGCTCCTCCTCCAAGAAGGGGTCATTTACCTAATTCACCACGGCGAGGGTTAAAGAGAGAGGTTGGCTGCATTGATCATGCTACTCGGGCTGGCAGGAAGCAGAAGCTTGAAACTGATTATTCTTTAGGCCTAGAATTGGGACGAGGCAAATTTGGTCTAGTAAGAATATGTAAGAGCAAGGCTACTAGAGAAGAGCTGGCCTGCATGACTCTGCCCAAAAAGACTGAAGAAAACGTGCATAAGGAAGTTGAGATTATGCAGCATCTTTCAGGCCATCCCAGTGTTGTCACACTCCAAACCATGTATGAAGATGCAAAATCTTTGCATCTTGTGATGGAATTATGCTCTGGTGGACGCCTGATCGATGAGATGTCTAGGAATGTATGCTACTCTCAACACCAGGCTGCTAAATTGATTAAAGAATTAATAATGGTCATTAAGTACTGCCATGAGATGGACGTCATCCATGAAGATATAAAGCCTGAGAATATTCTTCGAACTAGTACAGAACAACTGAACCTAGCTGATTTTGGCTTGTCCATGCAGGTTGCAAAAGGTATTTATTTCTGAGCTTCATTATAATCAACCTTGTCTCTCATTTTAGTAAACACATAATTTTATGACATCCAGACAAGGGCATTATTATCATTATTAAATAACCATGGATTTATGTTGACTTATAGTTCATTAACATCACTTGTATTTATTCTAACAGGACAAAACTTATCAGGTGTTGTGGGAAGCCCTGCGTATGTTGCTCCTGAAGTTTTGGCAGGGACCTATTCAGAAAAGGTTGATCGGTGGCCTGTTGCTGTCCTCCTACATGCAGTGTTGATAGGTGTATTACCATTTCGTGGGGAATCTATTGAAGCCATATTTGAGGCAATAAAACAAGTCCAATTGGATTTTCATTCTGAAAAATGGCAGTCTATCTCAGGACTAGCAAAGGATTTGTTATCAAGGATGCTTTCCAGGGATGCTAGAAAGAGACTTTCTCCAGAAGAAGTTTTGAGTAAGTAAAACTATTGTACTACCAAGAATTACATATTTTGTATGCGGTGTCTTGTATTTTTTGCTAAGATGCAATTATGCACATATGAATTTTATGATCATATCTTTTGTTGTTGCTGCAGGCCACCCTTGGATCATGTTTTACACAGAATCTAATATAAAGGTGCGATCAAGCAGTTCAAAAAGGAAAAAACATACCTATCCTGTCAAGGATGAATGGTCAGAATCCTTGCCTTCACTCTCTCCACGTACAAGGGATAGGAGAGCACAATTCATAAATTCAATTCCGACAGAGCATGGAGAAGATAAATCTTTCTCTGGGGATTTTCTCTCATGTCCAAAGCAACCAGAGTATGATATCTAAGCAGCAGTGAAATATGACCTTCTAGATGCTCTTGCATCTGCTATCTCCAGGATAAGATTATCTGAACCCAAAAGGAGCAGATTGTGTACCACTACATATCCTGTTCCACAGCAGTGTTCATCTAATCTAAAAAGCAGCTTGTGTACAACATTTTGAAAAACATGCTGACTGCTACTGACCGGTAGTGCTCATTAATTACTGATTTTGTGGCCTAAAATACTTTGACATTTCAAGAGTGACTAATAACATGAGTCATGCCATACACTGACTGAAGTAAGCGTTGCGGTAGCTGCATTTTGAAGATTAAAACTGATCTGAACATGAAATGACTCCATTGTTTGTGCCAGCCTAATTTGCAACTTCCTATGGTGATCAACAATTATAATATCATCTTATGTACAACTTCTAAAAGATTAGTTTGACTATCTGTATACATTGGGCTTCCCAATGAAGATGGAAACTGCATGATATTAGAATTGCATTTTGTATAAAGCATAACAATATCTTCTATAACAATTTTTGGTGAAATACTGTTATTTCAAACTAAATTGCTCTTGTTTGTGTTTTAAGTCCTCGTTTGAGGTAAACGATAGTACACTCTATGACGTGCATTGAGCATTTTAGCAAATTTGGAGGAAAAAAGAATTGCTCAGGACCAGATAATTAATAGAATCAAAGTCATTAATGAGACATCTGTCAATTTTCATGATACATCTAAGCTTTTGACATTTATGTGTTTCCTTGCAATTGGAAATCATTGCAAAGTTCAAACAGTTTAATATCAATGTTTATGATGAGATGATAAAGCCTATATTCTTCGACACTCCACGCTCCTGTTGTTTTCAGAATTAATTGCTGGTCAGCTTGCTTGGTGGACTTCTTTAATTCAAGTCAACTACATGTTTATAAGAAAACGTACATTATTAGACATTAAAATATTATTTTGATTTTGATATGGAAAAGGTTTGGGCTCAGATGTGTCAAAATGGTGCAAAAGTGGCGTTTATGCATTGAATTGTCTTGCTTTCCAAATCCAGGTCAAGCAGTTATTAAATTTGTCCTTTACAATATGGCAACAAATCATTTATTTCATGGAAAGAGAGAAGTGCTTGGAATGACGACAAACAATGAGGCATATTACATTGCCCTTGTTGAAGGGTTAAAAGAGGCAAAACAACATGATGTCAATGATATTGAAGTCTTCACCTTCTTCTTATCTATTATTTTTTTACATAATGGATATGTTATGTAAAAAAATAATTTTAATAAATATATAAGCATAAGGGGTCCAATATACTTGGAAATGAAACACCTATAAATGGGATTCTTGCCAAAACAAGAGAATATAATCTCATAGGTAAATGAAATTGGATAATTATTTTATGATAATAATTCTAGATATATTTATAGATAATATTAATGGATAGGAGAGAAATATCAATTAAGTTGCTTAGCTAGGGAAAGATGCTAAGCTTAGAAAATCCTAAAAACATTGTGGGAGACAAAGGCGAGCTTTTATGGAAAAGCCTAGGAAAGTGTATAAAAAGATCCACAAAAGCGGGACGTTACTAAAGGAAACATTATCATCAAAGAAATGTATCAAATACCTATGGAATGGATCAACAAGGGTTGTTGATGTCCAGGATAGGCAAGAGCTTCTTAGCTCAGGGGTAAGATAGAGGAAGCCATTCTTGGTTGGGTGGAAAACATGTGTGAGAATTCCAAGTAATTATAGTAATTATTTGATGAGAATTAATGGTTATCTTCATAATTATAGAAAAAAGAATTATAGGTGGTGGTGGATGTTGCTACCCTCTAGAAATCTTATCTTCAACTATTTAAAAAGGTGCAGTTGGGCAGAAAAGTTTTCAGCCATATTCAAGGTCACAGAAGTAGTCAAAGATTGATGAAACCTCCTGGAATTGGTAATTATTAGAATTAGCTTTCCAACAATATATAGAATGCCTCAAGTGGACCCTAGAATCAAAAGTTATACAAGATTGAAGTTACCCTTGAAAACCAAAAGCTAAGGAGAAAATGCCTTAAGGAAAAATCTCGTGATCGGATATTGGAGGTCCTAAGGTGCAGCACATGGTACAACAGAAGTAAATCTCTGATATGAAATTAAATATTGTTGATAACAGAGATCGGAGGTCCAAGGAATACCATACAGTGCGGTAATAGGAGGTTAGAGCCATGTTAGCAATCAACAATCACAAATATCAGAAGACCAGTAGTGTGGTGCATCAACAGGTCACACATCGGAGGTCCTGTCAGACTGTAAATGACCATTATAAAGAAAATGATGGGAAAAGGAGCCAATACTATAAATTTTTAGGTAGCAACTCGGAAAATGTGACAAAGGAAATCAACACAAAACCAAGGGGCAGACATGCCTTTTGTCTCTCTTCCAGGGATGCCACATAGTGGAGTATTATTAGATCTGATAAAGATGTGGTGGCACTGAAATCACCATGACAAGGAAGTGTGGAGGACACATGGCATGCTGTTCCAAAAGTTTCATTGTCTTATGAGGGCATATCCAAGTGACACATGGCCCCCCAAGAAGTGACGTGTGGAACTGATGATATCATTAATAAAAAATCGGCAATTGGGTGTAGCAACACATTATGGATCACAGGGAATTCGCTGATGTTGAACCTTTGATATAGGGGCTAGCCCACAATCATGTTGAGGAGAAAAGGGCTGAGGGTTGAGTGCTAGGTCCCGCAGTCGAAAATCATAGGAGGGTAGGTAATGTTAGTGGCATGGCTTGGGAATCGTTGATGTGTCGATTGTGACATCTGAGGTGGGCCAAATCAGCATTCAACGGTCGCAAACTATAGAGGGCGTGAACCCTCCCTTATTCTTTTTCCAAGTGGGCGAGATTGCATCGCGTATCAAAGATCGCAATATTGGGGAGGAGGCAATAAAGGTGAGGATTAGAAATCGCTAATATGCAGGATTCTGTTTAACAAAGGGATGGGTCTCCGAGACACGAGTCCAAAGGTCCTAACACCCAAGGACTAAGATCCCGGTCATAGCCCTTGGTCACATGAAGCAAAAGAGAGTCGAAGAAAAAGGGGCTAAAGTTGATCAGAATACCTCGTCTTGTAGGGACTTTTAATGGGAAATCTGAATGTGATAACTATGCGATAAGGTAATGCGGAGCTTTAAGGCATGTGGGTTCGTAGTTGAGGCATTTAAGAAGGAGATGGAGCATTCCAAAATCAGCATAGAATAACCTGTAAGGCCCCTTGTGACAAGAAATCAGGGTTGACCCGAACAAAGTAAATGAAGGCATGAAAGTTCAGGAGGACTTGATGATTCAACATGGTGATCTATGCATAGGGAAGACAAAGTATCACCTACGTGACCTCTCCTTCTGTATTATGGCATTAAACTGATGGTTGACCACTCCAAACTCTGGAGAATGAATGATTCTAGAAGTAAAGGTAGAAGTGACGGGAATCAGTTGAGTATCAGAGGAGGCCAGAATGTGGGTAAGCAACAACCTGAGCAAAGACCATCAGAGGGATGGGAATTAAGATATTTTGCAGAAGTTTTCCTCTGTAAATTGACTTGTTTTGTTGTCATGTAGTTGTCACAATTTAATGAGGCAATTAATCTGATTTTAGTCTTTTTGGGTCGCAGAGCCATCCCAGGCCAAAATAGTCAGTCTATCTGACAGCTAAGGATGGGCCAAGATATTTGTTGTAATTATAGTTTAGAGCTACACTCTTCTTATAAATAGAGGGAAACCACTCTTTAAAAAGGTTCAGAATTTTCGGAAAGAAACTCCTAAGTGGATCCTTTTCCTACTTCACAAAGTCGTATGAACTTTGATGTATGCAATCTATCAAAGAATTTAATGGAAAAATTGTGGTGTTTCTAAACTCCTTGATTTGACATTATTTCATTATGTGTTTGACATTCTCCTCAAATTACATGTAAGTAGAAGCTAGATATATTTCCATTATATGCATATTCATTTCAGTCAAATCATTGATAAAGAATATCTATATTGATATGGTGATAAGGTCTTTAAAATGTGCTCCATGCATTTCAGCATCTCATAAACCTCTCATTGTTCATGTTTTCCTCTAGATCTAGTTATACAAAATCCTTAAAATATAAGCTCTGTTTTGGTGGATTTTCTCGTTATTATCTCCTACTATTCCATCTCCATTAAAAATTGGTTCGCTGTGAGTTTGAATTTTCTTTGGCCACCACTGTTTGAGTATTACTCCCTACGGAATTACGCACATGATCCAGATTTAAACAGGAATGCAACAAATTATAGAGATAACCATAAATACAAAGATACATTATAAATAACACTTCATTTCATTAATGTAAAATACAGAAATATGCTTACAAATAGAAATGGAAATAAACTAGCTCGGGCGACGGTAGCTTATCTCTGAGGAGAGATGTGGCAGCTACATGCCTCTGAACAGTCTTATAATGAGGCTCGAAGGCCTATTTATTGTTGATAAATAATGAAAAACCCAAAACATCCAAAAACCTAACCCTAGGGGATGAAGCACTAAACTATGGGCCCCATTTTGGGTAAATTAGTACATAAACTTCTCGGGGTTGTAACTTTGGCATACGATCATCGTTTAACACACACAACACCTTGTTAGAAATATCTATCTAAGGAATACAACTTTGGAAAGAGTAACACTAGACTATGGACCCATGTTGCTCCCATTTTTCCCAAAAAGCGTCGTTTAGGGCCTCAAAATAGCTCTGGAAGTTCAGGATCCAAAAAATTGCCAAAAATAGTAAATTGTGCTACAAATAAGGAAACTGAAAAACTAAAAGAAACAATGGTGGGGGTTCAAGTGGAATTGGTGGGTGGACAATAATATCTACCTAGATCATTCCTCCCCCCTTAGGAAGTAGTGGTCTCCATTGCATTGAGTTCCTCCATGAGATGAGGAAACTTCTACTGAACTTGGTCCCTTGTGAGCCACTTTCCCTAGTGAAGGATTTGGCCTGCTTTGACAACTTGATATAGTTGGATCTTCTTCTAGTGAGTTTGCTTGATATGCTTTTCCATGATCCGATTAGTTGCAGCTTGTTCCATACAATCTAGATTTAACTATGTTGGTGTGAGTTGTTCTGCAATGTCGGATGTGTCTAGTAATGGTGGAAAGTATGGTTGAAGGGGGTCCACATTGAACACTGGGTGCAGGCCAAGGCACGGGGGAATGTTGAGATAAAATGCATTGTCTCCCACAACCTTGGTAATGGTGTAAGGACCATATTGGAGTGGTCTGAGTTTTTGATAGGCTTTGGTAAGGTGTTCCTTTTGCAAATGCAGCCAGGCATTGTCGCTCACCTCAAACTTGTGTGGCACTCGATGTTGATCATGTCACTACATGTACTTGGCATTTGATTTCTATAGAATGTTGTGGACCTACTGGTGGATATGTTGGATATGCTTAATGAAGCTATTTGCCTTATCTATTTTACTCTGGCATGAGCTAAATATACCTGGGTAGCTACAAATGGCATGGACACATCAATGGGACATAATGGTTGGAATCCCAAGCCCACCAGAAAAGGGTTGTGTCCATTTGAGCTGTGGAGAGCCTGGTTATAGTTGTGCTGAACATAGGGGAGGCTCTCATCCCATGTGCATGGATGCTTTGAGTTTTACATGCACAGAATGCGTATGATCATCCTATTGACAACCTCTGTCTGGCCATCAGTTTGGGGATGGAAGGTTGTGGACTTAGCAAGTTTGGTGTCTAGCATCGACCAAAGACTGAATCAAGCGCTGAGGAACTTGCTATCCCGATCTAGGATGATAGACTTTGGGATCCAAAAGTGTAGCCACACTCGTTCAAATAAGAGTTTAGCAGTGGCTTCTACTGTGATATTCTTCTTGCAGGCTGCCATAATGGCCATCTTTGAGAACCTGTTGATGACCGCAAAAACACAGTCATTTCCATGCTTAGTAGAAGGAAGTCCCAACATATAATCCATGGAGATGGATTCCCAAGGTCGAATAGGGGTAGGAAACAGAGTATAGCAGCCTTTCTTCTTGATGGTTGATTTGACAATGGCACAGGTAGTGCACGATTTGATGTATCTTCCAACATCCTATCGAAGATTTGGCCAATAGAAATACTTCTGCAATACTGCCACTATTTTCTCGACCCCAAAATGCCTAGCAGCATGACTATAGTGTGCTTCCCAAATCATCTTGGCATGCTCACTTAAGGAACACAAATGTGACCCAGGTGGCATAATAGGGCATCCTGGAGGTGAAAATCTGGAACATGCTGAGCCTCCAAGTGTGTCTACTATCTATGGCCAAATTCTGGGTCGCTTTTGTAGAGAAGTGGCCAATTAGAAGTCTCATTCCTACAAGAGTTAAGCACGGTGGTGAACATCATGATTAGTGGTCAACTGAGGAAATCTGCAACATTATTGGTGCTACCCTTCTTATACTTGATATTCAAATGGAACCGTTGCAGGTATGTGGACCACTTCTGATGGCGATCATTTTGTAACTTCCCTTGCATATGTATGAACTGCAGGGGCTAGTGGTCTATGTGGATGACTGTTTCCTTCCCCAAAATGTAATGCTTCCTCTGTCGGTAGGCCTACACAATGGAACACATCTCTTTTTCATAAGTGGGATACTTTCGGACTGTGTTTGAAAGTGTCTCACTGTGATATGCCATTGGATGCCCATGTTGAGTAAGGATTGCCCCAATAGCATAGTCAGAGGCATCTGTCTCGATCTCAAATGGTTGTTGCAAGTATGGTAATGCGAGCTCTGGTGCCAAGCAGAGGTGATGTTTCAACTTTGTGAATGCCTTCTGTTGAGATTTAGACCAAGAGAAATTTTCTTTTGCTCCTCCCTTGGTGACTTGACTCAAGGGCCAATGATATGAGAAAATCCTAACACGAACCTGCAATAGAGGTTGACAAGACCTAGAAAGCTACGAAGCTCTATCAGAATGGCTAGAGATGGGTAATCCCAAATTACTTGGATATTGGCTGGATCAACATGCACCCCACGTTCATCAATAATGTATCCCAAATAATGAACTTGGACATGCCAAAAGTGTATTTCTCCAAATTGGCATGTAACTTATGTTGTTGCAATGTTTAGAGAACCTGCCGAATGTGGTGGAGGTGTTCTTTGCAACTCTAGTTGAAGATGAGGATGTCATCCAAGTATACCACTACAAATGAGTTGGTGAATGGTGGCAAGATGTCATCCATTAGCCTCATGAAGGTTGCAGGAGAATTTGTCAACCTGAAAGGCATAACCAACCATTTGAAAAGGTCCTCCTTGGCTTTGAATGCAGTCTTCCACACATCAGAGGGTTCGATTGGTACCTGGTGATATCTTGACTTAAAATTGATCTTGTTGAAATATTTTCCCCCCTTCAGTTGGTCTAGAAGGTCATCAATCCAAGGGATTGGGTACCTGTTCCAGACAATGATCTTATTTAGTGCCTGATAGTCAATACAGAGTCTCCATGTCCCATCCTTCTTCTATACCAACACGATCGAGCTCCCACAGTGCGATGAACTTGGTCGGATGTGACCTTTCTAAAGCAGCTCCTGAATCTACCTCTTGATTTCATCATTATCCATAACTGAGTGCTAATAGATTGGTCCATTGGGTAGCGACACACCTAGGGTAAGATCGACAGAGTGCTTGACATGACAGTGTAGAGGAACCCCTGTAAGGGAGGTGAAGATGTCCTCATACTCCTCCATGACCTTGTCCATCTGTAGTTGTCATGCGAAGAGGCCCTGTCCGGAGGTTGTGGCCACTGTCTTCTTCTTTCCTTGAGTCCGTATCATCAAGAAAACGAATTTCCCGATTTTGGAAATGAGCTTATTGCATTGTTTTGTAGTAACCAAAGAGATGGCGGTAGGTAGTGCTACCTCCGATATCCTGTAAAACTTATTTCACAAAGTAACAATAACAACACGAGGCCTTGACTCATATACAACATGTTGCTTCCACAAGTATGGTTGGCCTAATAGTACATCACAAACATCAAGGGGAGCAACGTCACATAATGCCTCATCCATGAAGGGCTTGATGTTGTATGGAAGGCAACACTACTGGCTCATGTGAAGCTCCCGTACTTGGTGAAGCCACCTGATGGTGTACAGTTGTGGATGTGTTGTGGTCGATAAGCCTAGCCACTTCATGACCTCTACCAAAATGAGGTTATTTTTGCTCCCGCTATTAACAATGAACTGTAGCAGTGATTCCTTTACCCACATATAGGAGTGGAAGAGGCACTCCTCCTCCTCTGGATCTTCAGGTTCCTCCTTTTGGACCTTCATGATGACAACAAAGGCGTTGGAATTTGCATCGCTAAATCTTCTTCCCTTTGTCATTCCCCTTACCAGGTTCTGAGTTAGAGTTTGAACATGCATCTGATTCCAAATAATTTAGCTTGGCCACCAGTGACTACTTGGCCCGACACTCACTTGTGTTGTGAGTGGAGCTCTTATGGAACTCACACCATTTTCACATGTTCTTCTTCGGCTTTGCGGTGTTGTTCTTTACTTTTGGCTTTGGTGGGTTGTCTTGGGAAACCACACCTTGGCTTTGTCCTTTGCTCAATGGTTTGGGGGCGCCTTTTCCTTGCTTCGGATTTGTAGATCCAAAGTCTCGCTTCTTTTGTTTATACTTTTGCTCGATCTTGACAGTGTATCGGTATGTCGTGCCAAGCGAGGAGATGTCTAGAACTCCATCTCATCCTGGATGTACTTGTGTAGGTAGTTGCAGTATTTGAGTACCAAATGCAGCTCAGAATACTTGATACCCAACTTTGTGTGAAGGGTATGTAAAATATTGGTAAACTCCAGCACATCTTGATCCCTTCCCTGCTGCAACTTGGTCAACTTTATGTATTTATCCTCATAGATTTTGACAGGGTAGTACTACTCCTGATGGCATTCCAAAATGAATTCCAAGTGGGTGCGGCTGGAAAATGTGATGTCATACTTTCATCCTTCTACTCGCACTAGGTTTCCCACTAGTCCTTGATGTGGGAGGCGGCTTTGAGAAAAGTGAAAGTAATCTTTTTCCAGTCAGAAAAATCATGAATAGAAAAATACCCTTCTAGCATATTTAACCATTTATCTACGGTGTCTGGATCTATCTGACCCTCAAATATAGGAATTTCAAATTTAACATGTACCTTAAAGGGTGTGGGGCTTCCAAAGAAACTGCTGGAAGTAGATGTGTCGCGGCTACCTAGGGGCGACACATTCAGGCCTCAAAACAGCTTCGGAAGTTTAGGACCCAAAAAACTGCCAAAAATAGTAAATTGTGCTACAAATAAGGAAACTAAAAAACTAAAAGAAATAATGGTGGGGGTCTAAGTGGAATTGGTGGGTGTCCACCAATATCCACCTGGATTAGCACACATGATATTTCTTACAGTGTGCTTGATC
Source organism: Pinus taeda (assembly GCA_000404065.3). Lineage (NCBI taxonomy): Eukaryota > Viridiplantae > Streptophyta > Pinopsida > Pinales > Pinaceae > Pinus > Pinus taeda. The sequence goes on along the minus strand of APFE030442277.1, from coordinate 36,769 downwards.
AACGTTTCTGAACGAACCCTTTCAAGCTATTTGTGACAGAAAACTATTGGTGCTACAAGCTCTTAAGACTAATTTGGCAGCACTACTTAATATGTCCTAGGCATAGGTATATAATCAACCCAGAGGTTGTCTCTAGGAAGCTTTCCTAATCCTGGAAGCAACCATGCTTCCAGGGCTGGGAAAAGCGACACCATATTTTTTGCGACATTGTCGGGGAAGGAATTGTGAAATACTTTTTCATGGGTATGAGAAATCATTGCATTCCCCATGTTAGGTCAGTGAGGGAAGTGTGGCTTGAAGAGCTCTAACCTTAGTGACTCCACTATCTCTATTTTATTTTTCATTATGGCTCCTAAAATGCCCCATACCCGTGCAAACCATCTCAACAAAAGTCCTTATCTAGTTCATAGAAGGTTGCAATTCCTTGTTCTGAATCTCCTCCTAGAGTTTTGGTATATCCTCCTAAGAGTGGTTCAATCCTCAGTGCAGCCCCCCTAGAGGAAAAAGAAGAAGTTGAGGAGATAAAAGACAAACCCCAAGGTAGCCTTAACCATAGTGTGAACAATTCCTTATTCCACTATCAGTCAGTTGTCATACCATTGGTAATACCTGAAGCTCCTCTAGGAATTCAAGCATCCCTGATCCAAATGGTTGTCCCAAGCTTCGTACTAAATAGGTATGCTCCCTTAAACCTGCCTCAACCTCCACATGCCATGATCCAGGACTACCTCAATCTCCTGCCTATGTATAATTAGGAATCTGATGTAATAACACAGAGACACAAAAAAATTTTGTGCCTCTGCAGAGAATCAAAATTTTGAACATCAGGATGTAGTGTTGATTCTTTTTGTCCTATCTGTAGATGGTGAGGTCAGAAAATGGTTCAAATCCCCGCCAAATGCTTCCATCAACACTTGGGAAGAAATGGAGAATTCCTTTTTGCAGAGATGGGGTTAGAAGAGAGACCATGGGTACATCCTCATTGAGTTCAACACTATCAAGAAGAAATTTGGTGAGGATGTCTTAGACTTCATTAAAATATTTAATAAGCTAAACAACAATCTGCCCGCTAAAATAAAACCTCCACTGGCTATTGCCTAAGTGGTTTTCGCCAAGGCATTTTATTCAGATTTTTTTTTCTAGTAGCGAAAGGAGATCTCTAGCCTTAGATCAAATCTAAACCAATGCCCTAGAAGTAGAGGCAAACTATACCTCCATAGGGAAGTCAAGAATCAGAATTGACTTTGGAGAGAAGAGAAAGGGAAAGAGGACGTAGCTTCCACAAGTGGAAGAGAATTTCAAGATCAGAAGATAGATGAAATGGATAAATTGATTAAAAGCTTATCCAACAAAACTGATAAAGATGGAGCTGGATAACAAAATCCTCTAGAGGCAGAAATTCCCAGCTGCTAATCAAGGTTATAATCCCCAAGAAGGCCTCCCCTACAGTTGATGCAAAGGGAGAGGAAAGAATAGCAGGACCATATTCATCCTCCATTGTACATAGAATATGACCCTAAGGAACTATCACTAGAACTAAGTAATTTTTAAGGGAAATTGTACTCCTCTTTCTCAGAGGAGGGGCAAGAACTCAAGACATATGAAGATGAGGAGCTATAGGCCATACTGGACAATGATGAGATTGATGGCTATTGTAAATATCTCTTTGACTTCATGAGGTTGAGCTGCACAAGAAGTACGACCTCCAATCATCCATAAAGAGATTCAGAGCACCAGATCAGAATGAAGGTACTTCTTTTGAGGAGCCCCCTAAGTCTACAGTTAAAGGGAATGGACTGGTAGACCCAATTATCTCAAAGAATAAAGAGTCCTCTGAACGAAACAACCACCAGCCTGAAGTCATTAAGAGAGGTAGATCACCTCTCTTAATTAGCATTGGAGAAAGAGGTCATACACTCTTTAACCTCCATAAAGAGCTTGAAAAATTCAAAATCCCAGTCCCATTGTCTGAGCTCTTGCCACAACTCACTTACAAGGCCCAATTCTCTTAGTTTTAGTTTCCTTCTAGTCTAGTTCAGCCCCTTGACAACCTAAACTTGTAGGGAGAAATACCTATGGTAGTCTTTAGACCCCATGTTGAGGAGAAAGATCCTTCCACACCACATTTCTTTTTCACTCTGGTAGTACACAACCTCCTACTACATAATTTCATGTTAGACTCTGGATCTTCCCATAATTTGATTCCATTATCCATAATGGAGTAGTTCGGTCTCGAAATAACCAGGCCTTATAAGGACCTTTATTCCTTTGACTCTAAGAGTGTTAGGTGATTGGGGATGATCAAGGACTTGGTGGTCAATTCGGCCTAGATCCAAGAAAAAAGTGTGGTGATGGATATTGTACTTGCAAACATCCCAACAAGGATTGGAATGATTTTGTCCAGGTCTTGGGGATTTAAGATTGGAGGGACTATCAAGCTAGATTTGACTTATGCTACCATTTCTATCTTTGGTGGAGAGGAAAGAAGGTTGTACAGAAAATCTAGATTCATCAAAACAATCACCAGAGCTGATTGTTTAGACAATGCACCTATGTACGAGATAGAGTGGGACATATCTTGCTTTATGATGGAAGAAGACGAGTTCATTCTAGAGGAGACACAACTACAACCTGTAGTCTGACCAAACCGATAGCTCGAAGAATGTAACAAGGTGTGGAAGCTGTATTTTGATGGGGAAAATTCAAATTAAGGAAATGGGGCATGAATATTTTTGATATCTCCAGAAGGTGACTTAATTCCTCTATCTTTCAAATTAGAGTTTGAGGCCACCAACAATGTGGAAAAATATGAGGCACTTCTACTATGCCTACAAGTGATAAAGAATATAAATATAGACTTCTTGGTAGTATTTGGGGATTCTCAACTAGTAGTCAAGTAGATCAAAGACCAATGCCAAACCAAGCACCCCTTGTCGAGGGCCTATAAAAATGAGGTTTGGGACTTTATCAACAATTTTTTCTCAGCCTTCAATATACAATTCTTGCCAAGAGAATGAAACCAAATGCCCTATTCTTTAGCCATTGCTGCCAGAAAATTCAGGCCACCACAAAATCATCTTCTCAGGTATGAAATTTAAGTCATATATAGACCCTTGCTGTTAGACAATGTGAAACATTGGAAAGTACTTAAGGATGATGAGCAGATCAAGTGTTTCATGGAGGTCATTATGGAATTCTCAAACTCCGTGATTGACCGAGAAGAGGAAGAAATAATAGAAGAGAAGCCAACTACATGGGAGGAAATCATCGCAAGGTAGAAGGTTCTGTAGTTGGAGGGAAGCACAATTCCATGGCATCTAATCCCTTTGGAAATGATATTCAAACCAAATGATGTAGCTTCAAAACCTGAGTTTCGCGTTAATTGAAAGTTGGCTACTACTGGCGCACTCTTCACCAAGATGAAAGAATATACACCATTCAATGTGATCAGTATCAAAGGATGTGGAAACCTTCTCCCAAGGATTGAATTCCCTTGCAACCTCAGGTGGTTTTAGATCCATTCGACAAGTGTGGCATGGATTTCATTGGGCCAATTGATTCATCATTAGGGAAGAAAACGTACATAATTATATGCATTGATTATTTGAAAAAGTGGGCTGAGACCAATGATATCAAGGCAAGAACATAGGAGAAAGTGGTTGAGTAATTGAGGGAAAATGTGTTTTACAAATTTGGGTACCCAAAAGAGCTAGTCACTGAGCAAGGAACTCAATTCACATCACATCTGATGGAAATTTTGTTAAGGCAACATGGGATAAAGCACAAAAAATCTACTGCCTATCATCCTCAGGCCAATGGACAAGTAGTGGTCACCAATAGAGCATTATAAGGCATCCTCACCAAGGTTGTGAGAAACGACAGAAAGGATTGGGCACACAGATTAGTGGAGGTCACTTGGGCCTATAATACAACTAGGAAGACAACTATTGGTTTCACTCTTTATGACTTGGTGTATGGAAATAAGGTTTTTATCTCCATTGAATTTGAATACAATACCTTGAGGATGGAATCACAACTAGATTTGGATGTTACACAGGCATAGGAGGAGAGGTTGTTGTAGTTGAATGGTGTGAATAAATTTAGAATGTGGGCCCTCCTACACACTGAAGTTATCCACGTATAAAGGAAGGTTTGGCATGAAAATAACATTAAGGACAAGTTTTTTCAAGAAGGTGACTGGGCTCTTCTATATGATTCAAGGTTCAAGGACTTCAAAGGAAAATTTATGACAAGGTGGTTAGGCACATACCTGATAGATAAGTGCCATGAAAATGGAGTTGTTCAAATCAGGACCATTGTTGAGGAAGGTATCCCCTTTCTTATCAATAGATATAGATTGAAGGCTTACATAACACCTCTGTCTAGGAAAGAGTTCATAAGCACCAATAGCAAGGAGGTGAATGTGATTCGAAGTGTCCTAATTTCCAAGTCACAAAATTCTTAAATATTGTTTTTATTTGCAAAAAAATAGAAGGAAAAAATAATAAGAGGTTTGGATGAAAACGTCCATGAGGCATCTAAGGTAAACTATTGGGTTGCAAACCTCCTTGGGGTAGCCCAAGAGTGAAAAAAAAAAAGAAAAAGAAAAAATAAAAGATCCCTGGGTGAAAACTTCCCGTGAGGTGCCCAGGGCCAATAGGGAGGTTGAAAACCTCTTTTGCGGTAGCCTGTGTTTCCCTAAAAAATAGAAGAAGAAGAAGAAGAAAAAGAGAATACCATGATAGGGGACTAGAACCTATGCATAAATAAATTATGTGATTTTGCAGGTTTTGAAGACATTGGAAAATGCATAGCTACAGGGGTAGCATTCTTAAATTCCATTCCATTTCTACATACATTCACTCCATACCATCCATGTCTACCATCTATCTACCACTCTCATCCATCTTCGAGTCTCAAAAACCCATTTTTGGGCACTCTATGGTTTTCTACGGGATGTCCTGTAACTACTATAGGAAGATCTTGTAGCACTACAGGATACCTTGGAATTCTACAGGGAAAGGAATCCAATAGAAAAACATCATGCATGGCTTGTCCTAGGTTGGTTGGGGCCTCTTCACTTGATCCAGCCACTCAACCATCATCCATGCATCCTTGATTAAAAAAAATCACAATCTCCCCATACCAACCTTAAGCTCTGTCTCATTTAAACAAGAGAGAAATTTTTCAAAAATAAAAAAACACGGAGGAAATGTTCGCCATTTCCAACATCCTCATCTTCACCCATCATCTATTTCCATCATCCTCCAACACTACACTACTTCTGAACACTCCACTGTAAGAAAAAAAAAAGACCCTTGAAAAGGAAGAAAAAGTGGTTTCTATAAGATTGCCTGTAGCAGCTTGTGCCACTATACCATAAACATGAAACCTAGTTTTTTCTTCCCATCAGGAATAAGGAGATGACACCATCATCCATGGGAACCTTTCTCTTCCATGTAGGACTCCACAATAGCAGCAACATCACCTGATATCAGTCAAGCACCTGCACACATGAGCAACAACAAATAGTCAACTATGCAGGAGCAAAAAGAATGTACACAAGAAAAATACAAGGAAGCAATTCACATAGTGGTAGCACAAAATTCAAACACTCCAACATGAATTGATCAAGCACCAAGTAAGCATAGTTATGGTAACTTCTAAGTTCCTCCTTAGGTATGAAATAATGAAAAATATGCACATGTCAAGGAAAGGTTTTTTTTATAAGCTGGAGGTGGCAAGTTAACTTAGCCACCCTTAGCTCATAAACAAAATGTAATCTATCAGTTAGCATGCCACGTAAAAGTATCACATCAGCCGAAATCAGTTAAGAGGGAGGTAAAAATTAGTTAAGAGGGAGTGGGTGATGATTATGAGGAATATGACGATGATCACCCAAGGTGGGTCAACAATCCAAATGAGGAAAACTCTTACGATCAACAGCTAGTGCAACGCTCTGAGCCCTGATCACAAATAGTATAAAACCCAAACTTTCCTCCATTTTTCACTCATTTCAAAATTAATAAGGTAGGGACAGGCTTGGGAAGCTACCGAGAGGGCTGAACCCTACTATGTCAACCCTACAGGGGACAACTATAGGAAACTACTACAGGAAGTGTAGGAGGCTACAGGAAGCTCAGGAGGCACAAGAATTGCTACAAGAAGCCTACAAGGGTGCAAGAATGGGGCCTAGGGTAAATTTGGTCCTCAATTTTTCATATACCAGGAATTATAGTAATAAGTAAGTGGTTTCTCTCTCCCTTTGTCCATGATTTTCATAGTGGTTCACTCTAAAATCTCTTAGGAATTTCAGTCATGCTGTGAATTAAAAATTGTTTGGGTACTATAAAAGTAAATAGTTTTGTGGCTATAAAGAGTCTTAGTAATCGTAGTCATAAAGTAGAGTCCCACCCTCATCTACTTTTAATTCATATGTAATTTGTCCTAGAAAGAAACTCCTACATCTAGTTAAAAACAAAGAAGAATATGGGATGGGGATTCAATAGGAGGGAGCATGCAGATACAAGGAGAATTCACCTTCATCCTTCTGTAGTAAACATCTTCAAGAGGCATCATTGGTTAGGTTTCTTTGAGCTTCTAAAAGGATATGATGATGAGATCACTTATGAGTTTTCCATGGCCCTAAACCCTCAAGCAATAGAAAGTGCTACCACTGTAGTGAGGGGATTATCCATTACCATAACTCTTGAGCTGATTAGTAGTGTGACAACCCTTCCCCTAGGGGTCCAATGGAGAAAATAAGAAAAGTCTAGTGGTGCCCTTTCTAAGAAGAATTTCTTCAGAAATTATGTTAAACCAATTGAAAATAAGAATGGGGTGAGAAGGGAGAGCCTTCCCTATCCCTGGGATGAGGTAGCCAACCACATCATTAAGTTCATTTCTGGTGGAGGAAGACTCAGTTTAGTCTATGGCTACCAATTCAGACTGCTCCATGAACTGAGATTTTGAGCCAGATTTCCCATAGCCCAAAGACTTAGTGTTCCTTATTTTTTCATATGGTCCATAATGGACATAAGCTAGAAGGTGAAAGAGGGAAAGAAACAAAATTTAGCACGTCACGGTCTCATCAAGTTAATAATGGAGGATGCTTTCAGTAAATAAATACTTCATGTCTTCTAGTCCACATTCAAAGATATGTACATAGAAGCCTTCCTTGAGGCCCAATCCATAGCACTTGGTGAGAACCCAGCCTCAAGTGTTGAAGAAGAGGAAGGAAAAGAAGAAGAAAAGCCAAGAGTAGGATATGGAGGAAAGGAAGAGGTAGAGAAAAAAGAGGAAGAACTAGAGAAAGAGGAAGAGGTGGAGGAATAACAAAAGGAAGAACCAGGGGAGATGTCTCCAGAGAAGCAAAGGTTGTCTCTTGAACCCACTGAAAAGGAGGAAGCTACTACCTAGCTGCCTTGAGCACACATATCAAATCTAAGAACAAAAGGAAAAAGAAAACTCCCATGTATTTCAAAATAAGGAAAAGCACTAGGATTAAACATGGGAAGCCTCAAATACCCACAAGGATACCTATTCTAATTGAAGAGTCCCCCAATAAGAGAGAGGAGATGGAACATATTGAAAGGAATTTTGAGGAAGCCAGATCTCCTGGAGCCATCTCAAAGACTCCCATAACCTATGTAAGGAAGCATGTCACCAGGGAAACCTCCTCTAAGCAATTGAAGGCATTTCTCACACTCCAATAGAAAGGAAAAGGCACGTTATAGGAAACACATCCAGTGCTATAGGAAACATAGGTAGTGCTACAGGAAACATAGGTAGTGCTACAAGAAGCACAAGTAGTGCTACAGGAAAGGTATAAAATGCTATAGGAGGAGAAAAAGGGGAAAAAAGAAGGAACAAAAGAAACACAACAAGTATAGGAGAGGGAAGGTTCTCCAAGAACACTTGAGAGAGATTTTCCAGAACTTCAGGAGCCTAGTCCACAACCGAATTTAAGCTCCTATTGCAAGTTCATTGAAGGAGGAAGAGTGATGCCATAGAAATTTGCAGTCCCTCTCTTCTTTGAGCTTGAAGCAAAGAGAGGAAGGAAAAATAGGTGTATGTAAATTGCCAAAGCTAAGAAAGTGTAATATGTGTACCTTATGGAAGAACAACTTATATAAATGGGTAAAGATTTGAGTGAGTTGAGGGATAAAGAATACCCCATGATAACATAGCTGTAGGCAGAAAACAAATGGTTGAGGAAGAAATTATAAGAGAAGGAGACTCAATTGGCCATAATGGCAGGCCTCTCCATGGAGTCACTTCAATGTAGACTTCCATCCAAATCCTATGCACTTATATCAATAGATTAGCAGAGCATGGGTCTATTCCATTCCATGACTATAAACAATTCATTAAGTTGTGTGACAAAAGTGTCATGTAAGACAGAGCCAAATTGGCTGAGTTCTACCTACACAACTTGACCCCCACTGACATGCATGTTTAGGACTCCAATGTAAAATTGGAATACTTGCAGCTGATGGCCTTTGTATCCTAGATAAGGCATGAGGAATCTATGGTTGAGGAAGTGAAAAGAGTATTGACAAAGGAAGAAAAGGAACCCCTCTACATCAGGGGAGAGCACATAAGTTCCATGGTTGTAATAAGAAATCACAACATCATTTCCAATGATGTTAAGTTGGAACCTAGATACCTTTCCACCTAGGAATAAGCCATCTGTCACTTTGAGGACACTCTCAGGATGTTGGAGACAGAGAGCCAATAGGCATGTCATAGAAGGTGGTATACCCTACCACACAATCTCCAAATCACAGAGTATCACACTCCTAAGAGATCGAAATATTCATTGGCAAGAACACCTTCATACAAGAGGGCCATATAGAGATTGAATATAAAATGGATTGGATTTAATCTTAGTCCACATTTGTTGTTGGGTCTAGAATAAAAAAGGAAGGAATAAGAGGAAAGGAAGCAGTGGGAAGATATAGAGAAAAATGAAAGCTTCTACCCTCCGGATGAGACACCATCTACAAAAGCTTGGGATGTCAGAGAGGCCACTAGGGCCATGAAGGACATGGATATAGATGACTAGGTTTCTCAGAGGATGACAAACAATTTTAGTAGGGGGTGATGATGGAGCTCATAAATAGGTAAACTATATGCGTCACAATACAATTCTCCAGCTTATTAAATTGTCTTTTCTCACACTAATCCACAGATTTCATTATATTATGCTTAATGTGAGGAGTAAATATGTGTTACTATGTCATGTGTCCTAATGTGTTTTAAATGTAGGAAATGGAGAAAGTTTGAGTTAATTTGGGTGCAGGAACTAGGATTAGACAAGCATTAGAGATTCTAGGAGGTGGTCTCCCTCCATAACTCCTCCACTTAGTTAAACATATCCCACTCTAACTCATAAGCTCAGGTTCACTAGTAGCCAAGCATGTCAAATTCATTTGCAGTCAAGCCAATGCAAGTAAAGGAAGAGTTAGACCCACCTGTACTTGATTTAGGGAGCCAAGTATCCCTATTTTCTAGGGAGATGTTGGTAACTCCATTTTTGTATAAATAAGCAAGTTAGGAGACTCATTATGATTCAAAGTTTTGGTAGCCAAAGAGGCCATTTTAGCTGCAACAAATTTTGACTATCATGTTATAATGTATTTGACACTTTTTATGATAATGGGAAATTTTGTTTTGACCCAGCACTAATTTTACTGAAGCGATTGAAGCTCTTGGGTTAGGGATTAACCCTAGAAGAAAAAGTTCCTCTCTTGTATATGTATTCTTAGACTAGAATGTTGATTAGATGATGCAGTTTATTCATGTCTCTTTTATCTTAAAAGATTAATTAAGTTGTTGGTTCATTCATGCTTCCATTAACTTAAAATATAAATTCATTTTTGTAGTGAAATAGAGTAAAATACATAAAAAAATCTTGTGACATTGACCCCTATCTCATCTCCCTCATGGGATCTGTTGTAGCATTTTTTGGTTTTGATTAGATAGAATATCTGAAAATTGTTAAGTTAGGATATGGACATAATAATAGCGAGTAAAATGTTAGTAAAATAAAATATCTTGATAATGATGTCCGTATCAAATAAAATGTTAGGTAGATGCTCTAAAAAATTAAGGCAAAAAGAAAATGTTAGGTTAGAAAGAAAATAAAACAAATAAACTCTGGAGGTGAAAAAGTATAAATGCCACTACTCTGTTTCTACAAAATAATGGTTGTGTGCAGCTTGTTTCTTAAATTCCACAACCCATGATAGTCAGATAGTTTAATCTTGACTTCTTCATGATTTAAATTTGATGTTATAGTTAAAGAATAAATATCTCGCCAAACTGTTTAATCTTGGCAGATCAGTAGTTAGGTAGAGAATAATAAGGTGCTCATCATTTTAATCTGATCCCTTGGAGGCTATAAGGGTAGAATTAAATAGTTTGTTTTTGCTAAATAAAAAGAAGGGAAAAGGGTTTACTAGCTTAAATGCACCCATTAAGTGAAGGAAAAAATTATAGGATAATTAAAGGGTAAGTAGAGAAAGGTTGCATAAGTTTAATGGTTGATTGGACAAAATGAATATTTAGCATGTTCCTATGCTCATGAGGCATTTTTTTGGCATTATGATACATATGTTGTACTTGATGGAAACCCACTCATCTCAGATGATAAATTATAGTGCATCAAAGTTATTCTCTGGTTCCGTAGGTGCACAGATCAAAAGATGTGGTCATCGACAGGTTGCACAGGAGAACTGTTGAAAAGGTGCGGATATGTTCGCAGGTCTCCCGCACAAAAGGTGCAAAGTTAAAATGCATGGACTTTCATGCAGAGAAAAGCACGCATCTTATGTTTGGTCCATGGTATTTAGTCCGACGTTTTTGATCCTATGGTTTTGGTCCATGGTTTTGGCATCTAAAATATTGAACCCAGGTTTTGGATCCCTTGTATTGGTTTTCTATGGTTTTGATCCATGGTTTGAGTAAGGGTTTTCCTATAAAAAGGAAAGGAGATCATTTGGCTAGACACTTGTGAAAATTGAATATCTTAAGATCTAAAATTTTGGGTGATCGGTTTGAAAAGCTAGATCTAGATCAAGGTGAAAACTGTAAATTGTAAGACAGATCTATTGATAGGTCGTGATATCTTTGGCACATGATCAGATCTGTGGATCTAATAGTCTATGACACATTGGAGGACTAATAATTTGGCTCTATACAGAGGTTCGCAGGCGATCCACAACACAGGTGTGGAGGAACACAGCGTAGCAGAAGGCAGAAGTGTGGAGGTATGCAGCGCAGTAGACAAATCAGGTGTGAAGGTGCACATAACCAGAGTAAAAGCAGGTGCGGAGGTGTGCAGTTGAATCAGCGGAGTAGGTACAGAAGTGCGTTGAATAGTAGATAGTGCAGGTGCGGAGTTGCGTAGACTCATCACGACAGGAGTGCGGATATCCGCAGGTTTCCTTCGGTGAAGTTGCGGACCTTTCTCGAAATATATTTTAGCTGTCTTTTACCTGTTTTTGTAGAGATCTAGGTTTAAATTGGTGTCTGGTTACTAGTGTTATTTTCTGGTTACTGCATTCTGAGAAGTTATTTGTTTAAAGGAGATTGGGTGATGCACATGTACTTGATGTTTTGGATCTAGTTTGAAAATTTATGAAACGTGGTCCCTGGAAGAATAGAGAAGGTTGTAGCCTTCTGTAGGTCAGCACCTACGTACTATTATTTCAGCTAGTACAAAAGCTAAGGGGGTTGTAGCTCCCTTCCAGAAGAAGTTGAAAAACGAGAGAGGGTTGTAGCTCTTTGCAGGTTGCAGCCTACGTATTGGTAAAAGACTGCACTAGTATAAAATCATTGTAAGAAGAAGTTTCTAATTGAAAGAAGATAGAGACATATTGCAGCAGGTGGTTTTCACCCACATTGGGTTTCCACCTTACATCTTGTGTTCCTTGGTGCAACTATCTATTTTGTGTTCCTGCACATTATTGTATGGTCCTCACATACATATTAATGACAAACATCTAAAGAATAAATTAAATTATAAGTTTGGAAGGTATATGCATGTTTCAGTTGTCAGATCTGAAAATATTTGTATAAATTGATAAGAGTTTGATAATAATGACTCACCCCCCTCTCAGTATTATTTCTAACAATTGGTATCATAGCTGGTCCTTCAGAAGAAGCTTGATTGCTTGAAGGAAGATCTATCATCATGAGCAACTACAAGAGAGAAGCATCGATTAGGTCACCAATTTTTGATGGGACCAAATTCGTCTATTGGAAGGTAAGAGTCACAGCATATCTTCAATCTCTTGGTACAGAAGTCTGGGATATCATAGATACAGGGTACACATTTCCATTAGCAACTCCAACAGATCCAGCTGAGAAGAAGAAATATGAAACCAATGCAAAAACAATCAATACTCTATTAGGATGTCTATCTCAATCGGAATTCGTCAAGGTTATGCAGTATAAATCTGCTAAGGAAATATGGGACAAGATCGTTCTGAGCTATGAAGGAGATGAACAGGTAAAACAAGCAAAACTTCAAACCCTCAAAATTCAGTATGAGAATCTCAGAATGTACAATGATGAAAGTGTGGCTAACTCTTTCCTACGTATAGATGAGATTGTTAATTGTATGAAAAACTTGGGTGAAGAAAGAAAAGAGGCTTTTGTGGTTGAAAAGGTTCTAAGATCTTTGTCTCCTAAGTTTGAATCAAAAGTTTCTGCTATAGAAGAAAAGGAGAATCTACAGAAAATTACCATGTCGCAGCTACATGGAATTCTAACTGCGTACGAAATGAGGAAAGGAGGACCATCAGACAGAAGAGAACCCTCGTTCAAGGCTTCAGGTAAAGGATATTACTATGAGTTAGGGCATATGTCAGAAGAAGAGGAAGAATCAAATTTTGTCAAGAACCTTCAACGGGGTGAAGGAAGATTTAGAGGTAAGTTACCCTTCAAATGCTTTGCTTGTGGAAGAGTCGGTCACTATGCTACAAAATGTCCTCATAAGGATAAACTTGACAAAGGTAAGGAACCTATTAGATGGAACAAGAAACAGAATGTAAATAAGAAAAGCTATTACACTCCTGAAGACAGTGATGGACTTTCAAATAGTGATGAAGATGAACGAGGTAATAATTATAGACTTTTAATGGATTTTGAAGATGATGATTTCATGGACGCTATAGATGAAGAAGGTCTTGATGAAGAGATTTCTAAACTCAAAATTTGTTTAGAAGAGAAAAATATGATTATTGATACTCTGCAATTTCAACTGGATGAAAGGGAAAAACATCATGAAAAGTTAGAATGTGAAATTGTGGGACTTAGAAAAGAGATTGAGAAAACAAAAACTCTTAACCTTAGATTTGTTAAAGGATCTGAAACTCTAAATTAGATTATCAATGTGCAGCACTCTCCCCTAATCAAGACAGGTTTGGGATATAATGAAGAAACATTTCAAGCGCAGAAACCATCCACCTCCAAAAGTTATCTTGATGCAACAAGGAAGTGAAAAAATTGACAATCAACAGCAAAGGCACAATGCTACTCACCAAGTAAATCAAGGACATTTTCTTCAAGAATGAATAGAGATCACCAAGTAAATCAGGGGAAATCTGCTTCAAGGATAAATAGAAGCTACAACAAACCACAGGTAAAACCTTCTCAATTTGCCTCAAGAATGGATGTCAATAGAGACTACAATCATCTGGCTAGTAGATATGATAATCACAGGAGTTTCTTTAATGGCCAATGTTTCTCTTGTCATAACATTGGTCACAAAGCAGCTCAATGTGTTTCCTATAAGACAATCATGACTAGAGAAGCTAAAAAATGAAGAAGCATGACTGGAATCACAAAAAGGACCTACAATAACTTTTCTGCCCTTGAAAACGAAATTGAATGTTCTATTTGTAACAACTTCGGTCATGAAGATTCTGAATGCAGGAGTAGGTTTTGGAAAACATCTCAGAAGGAACAAGCCTCAAGTGCCAAAACATGGAGAATGAAAGAATTGCAACCAGAAAGATGTGGTATAGCCTTATATGCGGAAGGGCAGGAAAATCAATGGTACATCGATAGTGGATGTTCAAACATATGATGGGTGATAAGGAAAAACTTCAGTCATATAGTGCCTTAGAAAAGGAGAAGAAGGTCTCATTTGGAAATGACACCCCTGCGCTCATAAAAGGTAAAGGTGTTGTTCTGTTGAAAGAAAAGCTCAAAGCTGCAAATGTTATGTATGTTGATGGCTTAAAGCATAATCTATTGAGTGTCAGTCAGATGTGCGATCAAGGAACTGAGGTAATATTTCTATTAAATGGATGTAGTGTTCGTAATCTTGATACAGGAGAAACAGTGATCAAAGGCACAAGAACTCCAAATAATTTATACATATTCAAAGAAGGACAACATCAATGCTATCTAAGCAAGAATGATGAACACTGGCTCTGGCACCGGAGGTTGGGGCACCTAAGCTTCTCACAAATAAGGAAAGCATGCAAATACCAGGTAGTTCTTGGTCTTCCAGACATCAGAATTCCAGACAATACAATATGCAAGTCATGTCAGTTTGGTAAGCAAACCAGAACTAACTTCCCTGAGAAGGAAGGATTAGCTAGCAGGCCACTTGAGCTTGTCCACACTAATGTATGTGGTCCATCTAGGAAAAGGTCACCTCGGGGAGAAGAATATTTCATATTATTCATTGATGACTATTCAAGGATGATTTGGATAGGACTTATGAAGCACAAGGATGAAGCCTTCGAAAAATTCAAATCCTTCAAAGCTTTGGTTGAAAACGAATCAGATCAAAAAATTAAATGCCTCAGGTCTGACAGAGGTGGGGAGTTTACCTCAAATGATTTTTTCGATTTCTGTGAAGAATATGGAATAAGAAGAGAATTCTTTACAGCCAGGACTCCTCACCAAAATGGAGTCGTCGAAAGGATGAACAAAATGGTTCAACAAATGGCTCGTGCTATCCTTGATGAATCTGGAACTCCCGCAATTTTCTGGGGTGAAGCTGCATTTGTTGCAGTTGTTATTCTCAACAAAACAAACATCCCGGTGAACAACACTCAAACTCCTCATGAGCTCTGGTATGGTGAGACTCCTTCGGTGAAATATTTCAAAATTTTTGGAAGCAAATGATGCATCAAAAATACTGATGAACATCTTGGCAAGTTTGAACCTAGAGCAAATGAAGGCATTCTCCTTGGTTACTCTCCCCACAACAAAGCTTACAAGTGTTATAATAAAAGGCTTGGAAAAATTGTTGAAAGTATTGATGTGGTGGTTGATGAAGAAGAAAACACTCCAAGGCAGGTAAGATCTGAAGACTTCGAAGATGATGAGGACTATACATCACCATCAAATCAGATTCATGATGAAGAAGAAACCCATGAGGTACCAGAGGAACAGATAAGAATAGAAGAAAAGACTCCATCCAGGTATGTTCAAAAGAATCATCCAGAATCTCAAATTTTGGGGCAAAAGGAGGCAGGCATACAAACAAGAAGAACAATTGCAGAAGCTTCAAGCTATTTGGCATTACTCTCCTCCATTGAACCACAAAATGTAAAAGAGGCATGCAAAGATGAATGCTGGGTCAAGGCAATAGATGAAGAACTTGAGCAGATCAAAAAGAACAACACTTGGGAGTTGGTTCCTAGACCAAAAGATAAGAATGTCATAGGGACAAAATGGATCTTCAAAAACAAGTTGAATGAAAATGGGGTAGTAATTAGAAACAAGGCCAGACTTGTTTGTAAAGGGTACGCTCAACAAGAAGGAATAGACTTTGAAAAAACTTTTGCTCCCGTTGCAAGACTTCAGGCCATCAGAATGTTCCTTGCTCTCTCTAGCTTTCAGAAGTTCAAAGTATTTCAAATGGATGTGAAATCAACCTTTCTGAATGGAGACTTAGAAGAAGAAGTGTACATTGAGCAACCAGATGGTTTCATCCTTGGAAATGATTCAAATCTTGTATGCAGACTAAAAAAAGGCTCTCTATGGTCTCAAACAGGCTTCAAGGGCTTGGTACTATCGGTTGGACAAATACCTTCATCAACAAGGTTTTTCAAAAGGATCAGCAGATAACAATCTTTATATAAAAATTGAAAATGACAAGTTGCTAATACTTGTTGTGTATGTAGATGATATTATCTTTGGAAGTAATGAAGAAGCTATGAGTCAAAAATTTGCCTTGGTAATGAAGAAAGAATTCGAAATGTATTTGCTTGGAGAGCTGACATATTTTCTTGGTCTACAAATCCAACAAAATGAAGGCGATATCTTTTTATCTCAAACCAAGTACTTCAAGAAGATATTGAAGAAATATGGCATGGAAGATTCAAAACCAGTATGTACCCCTATGGTTACAGGATGCAGCCTCAGTGCAAATGATGAATCAGCAGTAGTACATCAACCAACCTATAGATCCATGATTAGAAGTCTACTTTATTTGACAGGTACCCGACCAGAAATCATGCATGTAGTGGGAATAGTTGGAATATTTCAAGCAAATCCAAAGGAAACTCATCTTCAGGAAGTCAAGAGAATCTTCAAGTACCTTCAAGGAACTCAAAACTATGGTTTATGGTATCCTAGAAATACAGATCTCACACTTCATGCTTATACAGATGCAGATTGGGCTGGAAGCGTGGATGACAGAAAAAGAACTAGTGGAGGTGCATTCTTCATGGGTTCCATATTAGTATCTTGGTTCAACAAGAAATAGAGCTCAATTGCTTTATCTATAGCTGAAGCAGAGTATGTCGTTGCTACATCTTGTTGCACACAACTTCTTTGGATGATGCAAACTTTGCAGGATTTTCAAATCAC
Organism: Pinus taeda; assembly: GCA_000404065.3. Taxonomy (NCBI): domain Eukaryota; kingdom Viridiplantae; phylum Streptophyta; class Pinopsida; order Pinales; family Pinaceae; genus Pinus; species Pinus taeda. Next base: position 19,927 of record APFE030442277.1, on the reverse strand, counting down.
TTATACTCCACCTATCTCCATCCTATGTGATAATACAAGTGCTATCAGCATTTCAAAGAACCCAGTCATGCATTCAAAGACCAATCATATACCTATCAAATATCATTTTCTTCGGGAACAAGTGCTTGAACAGAAGGTCAAGTTGGAATATGTTCCGTCTAAGGAACAAGTTGATGATATACTCACCAAACCATTGCCCAGGGAGACATTTGAATACCTCAGACAAAAGCTAGGGGTTGTTGATGCATCATCCTGCTGTTGAATCTTGTCTGTTGTATGCAAGTGGATACACGTACATTTGTCGGTTTATGTGGGTCCGATATGGTTCTATCAGAGACCATCTGGCACTGGTTCAGGGGGAGCATATATTCTTCTAATTCATTGTTGGCATTATCTTAGAAGTTCTCGGTTTGATTTCTCAGGTGTTTTTGGTGGAATAGATGCTGATTGAGATCTATGTGTACTGGTCTGAAGGTTGATTATGCTGATGATAGTTGTTATTGTCTCTATGTCATGTACTTATTTTCATATCAAGATCATGTAACAGCCTATTTTGGTGTCCCCACTATGCTGCGATGAATGATTTTTTATCTTGTGTATTCCCACTTGGATGGGAGTTGCATGTATGTATGAGTCTTTATGATAGGAAGGTTACTTATGATGTATGGAGTCATATTCTTTCTTGTAGAACATCTTTTTGCAGACAACATTTCAGCACAAAACATATACAAAGGGGGAGCTCGTTCAGAGTTTTCAACAGGTACTGAGGGGGAGTACGGTAGTTCTTCCCTTTGCCCTTGATGTCAAAGGGGGAGAGTGATTGGTTGTTGTTGCCATCAATTCCAAAGGGCGAGATTGTTGGCATTATGATACATATGTTGTACTTGATGGAAACCCACTCATCTCAGATGATAAATTATAGTGTAGCAAATTTATTCTCTGGTTCCGTAGGTGCACAGATCAAAATATGAGGTCATCGACAGGTTGCGTAGGAGAACCATTGAAAAGGTGAGGATATGTTCACAGATCTCCCGCATAAAAGGTGCGAACCTAAAATGCATGGAATTTCATGCAGAGAAAAGTGTGCATCTTATGTTTGGTCCATGGTATTTAGTCTGACGTTTTTGATCCGATGGTTTTGGTCCATGGTTTTGACATCTAAAATATTGAACCTAGGTTTTGGATCCCTTGTATTGGTTTTCTATGGTTTTGATCCATGGTTTGAGTAAGGGCCTGCCTATAAAAAGGAAAGGAGGCCATTTGGCTAGACACTTGTGAAAATTGAATATCTTAAGATCTAAAATTTTTGGTGATTGGTTTGAAACGCTAGATCTAGATCAAGGTGAAAACTATAAATTGTAAGACGGATCTATTGATAGGTCATGATCTCTCTGGCGCATGATCAAATCTGTGGATCTGAAAACCTGTGACACATTGGAGGACTGATAATTTGGCTCTATACAGAGGTCCGCAGGCAATCTATAGCGCAAGTGTGGAGGAATGCAGCACAACATAAGGCGCAGGTGCGGAGGTACGCAGTGCAGTAGACAGATCAGGTGTGAAGGTGCACATAACTAGAGCAGAAGCAGGTGTGGAGGTGCGCAGTTGAATTAGCGGAGCAGGTACGGAAGTGCGCTGAACAGTAGACAGTGTAGGTGCGGAGTTGCGCAGACTCATCACGGCAGAAGTGCAGATATCCGCAGGTTTCCTTCGGTGAAGTTGCGGACCTTTCTTGAAATATATTTTAGTTGTCTTTTACCTATTTTTGCAGAGATCTGGGTTTAAATTGGTGTCTGGTTACTGGTGTTATTTTCTGGTTATTGCATTCTGAGAAGTTATTTGTTTAAAGGAGATTGGGTGATGCACATGTACTTGATGTTTTGGATCCAGTTTGAAAATTTATGAAACGTGGTCCCCGAAAGAATAGAGAAGGTTGTAGCCTTCTATAGGTCAGCACCTACGTACTAGTATTTCAGCTAGTACAAGAGCTAAGGCGGTTGTATCTCCCTTCCAGAAGAAGTTGGAAAACAAGAGAGGGTTGTAGCTCTTTGCAGGTTGTAGCCTGTGTACTGGTAAAGGACTGCACCACTACAAAATCATTGTAAGAAGAAGTTTCTAATTGAAAGAAGATAGAGACATATTGCAGCAGGTGGTTTTCACCCACATTGGGTTTCCACCTTACATCTTGTGTTCCTTTGTGTGACTATCTATTTTTTGTTCCTACACATTATTCTATGGTTCTCACATACAGATTAATGACAAACATCTGAAGAATAATTAAATTATAAGTTTGGAAGGTATATGCAAGTTTCACTTGTCAGATCTGAAAATATTTGTATAAATTGATAAGAGTTTGATAACATTGATTCACCCCCCCTCTCAGTATTATTTCTAACACATTTCACAAGGCAAATGAAGGTCTACTTGATCAAGTAACTGGCTTCCCATTTTTTCATTCATTGATATATTTACTAATTTCTCCTCCATACATACATACTCATTCATTTCCATAAAAGACTCCTTTTCCTATGGTAAAATCCCTTTTACCTAGGAAAAGTAAAAACACCAGGTAAAATTCCTTTTACCATGAAAAATCCCTTTCACCACATAAAATCCCTTTTTACATAAAATATGTTTATGCCTAAGTATTAATGAATATATGTCAAAGGCAAATAAACCAAAAAGGCACTTTACTTAGTAAAATTCCCCTTTTCGCATAGAGTTCCCCTTTTCTGCTCATATTTCATATTAACACTAACATATATTATTAAATCCTTAAGATTTCCCATTTCTCGTATATATTAGCTCCTTTAATATAATAACCAAAAAACACTCATTTTTTGTTAAAAAACTATGTATTTTATACAAATATCGCATCGCAAATGATGGTGGATTGTAACCTTTCATATAAATGCACCTTTCCTCAATTGTGATATGCGATGGGAAGCCCAAACCCGATGCTATATATATCAAAATTTATTCCCATATCGCGTCCGTCGCAAAGACCCACTATTACATATATCCTCTGCATTGCGATAAGCGATGCGTAGCGGACCTGACTCATTATATATCATAGTCTATCGCTATATTGCATCCGCCTTTATCGCATATACCTCTTGCCAGTTGCGATCCCTGACTGCGATTGGAACCTGGACCTGACCACATATATATTATAGTTTACCACCATATCACATCGGACCCTTATTGCATTCCTTTGCGATGGTCCTACCTGCTGCCTAACCATGATTTCGATATGTGAATAAGGTCCGGACCTGATGCCATTATCTGCCAACGCTTATAAAATTTCAAATCCGCCATAGCACGTTCTGCAAAGAATTCCTTTGTTAAATCAATTTTTATGATTTTAATGAAGAAATGATTAAACCTCCTTTTTAACTACTAATCACGTTTTTAATCATAATTAGTCCATTCCCGCCATAATTAACCCTCCGTACTCTCTCCACCACCGTTCACTTTCACCCAATAGTTCAAAAGCAAGACTATTTTTCCCCTTTTAACACCATTTGCTCTGTTTTTCCTATTTTACACAGCAAAGCATAAATAAGCCTTTGCTGCCATTAAAGCCATTGAAGACCTCCTCTGTCACCTCCTTTTTTCTTGAAGAGTTCTGTGTTTTGCAGGGAAGACTGTTGTTCCAAGCTTACAAAGAAACAAGCCTACATAATAGTTGGAAGACAAAATGAGCGATTTACTGTGAAAAGCATTGTAAAAACCTCAAATGCGTAGTAAAATAGAAAGGAGAATAATAAAGGTCACTAATCTAGACTAAAGTATATTTACAGAGTTTAAAGAAGTATCAGGTAAAAAGGTTTAATGAAGCAATCTTCTAACGTGAAGGATACCAATAATCGATCAGCTAAAGGGGGAAAATATCAAAAAAACAAAGCCAACACAACCTGAAAAAAAGGGGACAACAAGAAGCAGTTAAAGAGCTACGCCTATCTTCTTGCAAGAAGATCTTTTCGTTTCCTTGAATAAATCTGAAATAGTTTTAATATATTTTTAGTTTTATCATTGTATAAATAACTCTCTTCTTGAGATGTTATGGGTTTGGAGTTGAAGATTCATAGTTCATTGCTTATAAAGTCTTGACTGTTAGTTCTACCTTGAACCTGGAAGCCACCTTTGAAAGATGCTTTTGCAGACACTTGATGTACTCAGTATTTCTAAAACCTTAATACAATGCAGAGGATTTTGAATCTAGTTTTACATAGTTTTGTGTTATCTTGTAGGTTTTTCTAGTTTTCAATCATTGTGTTATTTCTTCATATGCTTATGACTTATAGAGATATCTAGGTAAGAACAATTAGAGTTTCAATTGATACCTATAAGCTCTTGAAGTGATCATCTATTAAGAGATTGGATTACTACAACTGTCTATGTAGCTAATCCCCTCTAATCCATAAATCATCAGCATCTTGTGTAAGATTAAGAATACTACCTTGAATCTTTTGAATGTAGTTCAGAAGGTTTTCCTACTTATGATCTCTTTTATAGTTTGGAAACTGTGATAATCATATTTTTTGCTGTCTTCTACTCACCACTATTTTTTTATCTATATCAGTGTGTAATGCTTTATAGCAGCCCTCTGTTGTGATATTAATATACCCCAAAGGATTAATTACTTCAATTCTACATTTGTCTTCATTCATTGGTCTTCCAAAACTAAAACCAAAAACCCCCAAAACAATTATTTTATATACTCTCGCATTGGTAACTTAACCTACTACTATCTCAGAGGTACAACATGAGACTTGCGCCAATGTCGGGAAGCGAAGTAACAAATATATTTCTCGAGGGAAAGATAAAGTTTAGATCTATTTCCTGTCGGTGAAAAAGGAATAGGAATTTGTATTGGTTGCATTATTTTGACCTCGCGACTCCACTTTGTCAGATGGCGATTCCACTAGATTACTGATCCCACTCTTGTTTTGAAATTTCAGCTGCCTTTACTGTTATTCAAGGTTCATTGATACTTGTAATTAGTCGTATATGTATTTCCCTCTCAGCCATGGTAAAAAGACTAAAATGTCTACAGAGGACGTAACCTTTAAAGTACACTTGTGAGTATAAGTTTTCCATGGGATTTCATGTTCATATTGTATATATTCTTCATATTTTCAGCTACTGGAAACTTGGTTTGTCAATAAATTCAGTCCGCACTTGGTTACATTGGAAAGCATATTGCACCTAACAATGTATAGTTTTTTAGTTTAAGTAGATAGAGGTGTGGTATTGATTAGCTACATTCAGATTTAGGGTGCAGTAGATCTACAATTGTTTCAGTTATATTTCAAGATTGCAATATTAAGTTTGGTTTGGTTGAGTGCAATGAATTCCAAGGGATTAACTGATTAACTCCATAGCCCATGAATTAGGCACTCTTGTGCTTATTTCCACTTACATTTTCAGTTGTTTCACTTCAACAGTTTTCAAGTTTCAGATTTCAATGTGAAAGAGTATCCAAATTAGTGCAGGCATATGGTTGCATTTTACAGTTGTAGGTTGCAGTGTGCAGTAGCAGAGTATTGATCCATGGGGATTGGTTATATTTCTACATAGTATGGAATACTAATGGTTGGTGGTTCTATGGTATGACTCCATGCCCAACACTAAAGGCAACTAGTCTACTAGTTCTTTGCATTCTATAGGAGAAAAAAGTCCCTAGATGGAGCCAATATTGTAGCGTTTTTTGGTTTTGATTAGATAAAATACTTGAAAAAATGTTAAGATAGGATATGGACATAATAATAGTGAATAAAATGTTAGTAAAAGAAAATATCTTGATAATTATGTCCATATTAGAGAAAATGTTAGGTAGATGCTATAAAAAATTAAGGCAAAAAGAAAATGTTAGGTTAGAAAGAAAAGAAAACAAATAAACTCTAAAAGTGAGCAAGTCTAAATGCCACTACTCTATTTATGCAAATAATGGTTGTGTGCAGCTTGTTTCTTAAACGCCACAACCCATGTCATTCAAATAGTTTAATCTTGACTGCTTCATGCTTTAAATTTGATGTTATAGTTAGAGAATAAAGATCTAGCCAAAATGTTTAATCTTGGCAGATCGGTAGTTAGGTAGAGAATAATAACGTTCTCATCAGTTTAATCTGAGCCATTGAGGCTATAAGGGTAGAATTAGATAGTTTGTTTTTGCTAAATAAAAAGAAGGGAAAAGGGTTTGCTAGCTTAAATGAACCCATTAAGTGAAGGAAAAAGTGATAGGATAATCAAAGGGTAAGTAGAGAAAGGTTGTAGATTAATGGTTGATTGGACAAAATGAATATTTATCATGTTCCTATGCTCATGAGGCATTTCAAAAGGCAAATGAAGGTTGACTTGATCAAGTAATTAACTTCCCATTTTTTTCATTCATTCATATATTTACTAATTTCCCCTCCATACATTCATATTCATTCATTTCCATTAAAAACCCCTTTTCCTATGGTAAAAACCCTTTTTACCTAGGAAAAGTAAAAACACCATGTAAAATCCCTTTTTACATAAAATATGTTTATGCCTAAGTATTAACAAATATATGTCAATGGAAAATAAACCAAAAAGGCACTTTTACTTAGTAAAATTCCCCTTTTCACATAAATTTCCCCTTTTCTGCTCATATTTCATATTAACACTAACATATATTATTAAATCCTTAAGGTTTCCCCTTAACTGTATATATTAGCTCCTTTAATATAATAACCTCAAAACCCTCAGTTTTTGTTAAGAAACTATGTATTTTATACAAATATCGCATCGCAAATGATGGTGGATCGTAACCTTTCATATAAATGCACCTTTCCCTGATTGCGATATGCGATGGGAGGCCCAGGCCTGACGTTATATATATCGAAATCTATTCCCATATTGCATCCGCTTCCATCGAAAAGTCCCGCTATTACATATATCCTCCACATTGCAATAAGCGATGTGCGAAGGACCCCACTCATTATATATTGCAATCTATCACCATATTGCATCTGCCTTTATCACATATACCTCCCGCCAGTTGTGATCCCCGATTGCGATTGGGAGCTGGACCCGACCACATATATCTTATAGTTTACCACCATATTGCATCGACCCTTATCACATTCCTTTGCAATGGGCCTACCCCCCGCATAACTCCGATTGCGTTATGCGAATAAGACCCAGACCTTATGCCATTATCCACCAGTGCTTATAAAATTTCAAATCCGCTATAACGCATTTTGCAAAGAATTCCTTTGTTAAATCATTTTTTATGATTTTAACGAATAAATGATTAAACCTCCATTTTAACTACTAATCACGTTTTTAACCATAATTAAGCCATTCCTGCCATAATCCCTCCGTACTTTCTCAACCACCGTTCACTTTCACTCGTTAGTTCAAGAGCAAGACTGTTTTTCCCGTTTTAGTGCCATTTTCTCTATTTCGCGTATTTTACACAGCAAAGCATAAATAAGCCTCTACGGCCATTAAATCCATTGAAGATCTCCTCTGTCACCTCTCTTTTTCTTGACAAGTTCTGTGTTTTACAGGGAAGATTGTTATTCCAGGCTTACAAAGAAACAAGCCTTCATAACAGTTGGAAGACAAAATGAGCAATGTACTGTGAAAAACATAGTAAAAACCTCAAATGCACAGTAAAATAGAAAGGAGCACAGTAAAGGTCACTCAGCCAGATTAAAGGATATTTATAGAGTTTAAAGCAGTATCAGGTAAAAAGGTTAAATGAAGCAATCTTCCAACATGAAGGATACCAACAATCGATCAGCTAAAGGGGCAAAATATTAGATAAACAAAGCCAACACAACCTGAATAAAAGGGGACAACGAGAAGCAGTTCAAGAGCTGCCCCTATCTTCTTGCATGAAGATATTTTCCTTTCCTTGAATAAATCTTAAATAGTTTTAAGATATTTTTAGTTTTATCATTTTATAAATAACTCTCTTATCGAGATGTTATGGGTTCAGAGTTGAAGATTCATAGTTCATTTCTTGTAAAGTCTTGACTGTTAGTTCTACTTTGAATTTGGAAGCCACCTTTGAAAAAATCTTTTTGCAGACACTTGATGTACTCAGTCTTTCCTGGAACCTTAATTCAAAGAAGAGGATTTTGAATTTGGTTTTACACAATTTTGTGTTATCTTGTAAGTTTTTTCAGTTTTCAATCATTATGTTATTTCTTCATATGCTTATGACTTATAGAGGTATATAAGTAGGAAAAATTAGATTTTTAATTGATTCCTATAAGCTCCTGAAGTGATCATCTATTAAGAGATTGGATTAATACAACTGTCTATGTAGCTAATCCCCTCTAATCAATAAATCATCAACATCTTGTGTAAGCTTAAGTATACTGCCTTGAATATTTTGAATGTAGTTCAGAAAGTTTTCCTACTTATGATTTTTTTGTTTTATAGTCTAGAAACTGTGATAATCATAATTTTTGTTGTCTTCTACTCACCACTATTTTTGATCTATATCACTATGTAATGCTTAATAGCAGCCCTCTGCTGAGATATTAACCCCAAAGGATTAATTACTTCAATTCTACATTTGTCTTCATTCATTGGTCTTCCAAAAATAAAACCAAAAACCCCCAAAACAATTATTTTAGATGGTATGGCATTGGTAGCTTGACCTAGTACTATCTTAGAGGTACAAGTTTGTCCATTTCATAGATTAAGTTTCAATCTTAACTGTTTAGGATTTCTTGGAAAAATTCACAATTGTTATTCTAATTTTTAAGATTGTTGTAGTTTAGAAGTATCTCATGTCATAGATCTAGTTCTTAGCAATTGTTAGATGAATTTTTCCAAATTCAATTCATCATTTCCACATTGACATGTAACGATTTGTAAATGAAAATAGGAACATGTGTAATTGTAGGGTTATTGATCTGCAGGAAGGGACTCCAACCATTTCCATGTAGGTCTTCTCCACCTTCTGTTGATTCATTCCAAACCATATTCTGAACCTCTATCTTTTAACTACCGCGAGCAAGATGTCTTAGTTGAATCCAACCTTCTTTGAATGTTGGGTTTGGCCATATGTGATGTTTTCATTCACCACACCTTTCAGATTGTCATACACCCTTCCAATGCTTCATTTTACCATTCTATCACTCCAGAACCTCTCAACCAACTTCTTGTAGCTATTCAGGGAAACCCTGTAGCAGTTCAAGACATCGTGTAGCAACATCCTATAACAAACCTGTAGCAGCCTATTTTGACCCTGTTTTGACCTGTAACGATAACCTATCCTGTTTTAGGAGTATTTTAACTCCTCAGATTGGATTCCATAACTAGAAGTGCCACCTAGACCAATCCTTTCACTCCTTTCCCTCCTTTAAGATCATATAGCATTAGCCCTTTTATTTCTAAATCTAGCAATTAGAACTTTACCTATTCTACAAGTGTGAGTGAGATAGTTAATGCATGCATGTTTGAATTATGAAATGGTAGAGTAATCTTCTATTTTAATGCAATCCTGATAGCCAGGTGATTAATTGCAAGATTAGCATATGTTTCTTTTTGCAAGTGATTTGTGTTAGTTCATAGCATTTACAAGGTGGTAGCTTTCATTTCCTGAATTGACAATAATTTACTTTCTATGCACTAGAACTAGCCTTTACATTATGCTTTTAGTGGTTATAATCCTTTTAGTTCAATAGAGGAATGGTCTGGAACCATAATGGTGAAGTGACCAGCTGAGAATGAGATGAGTAGAATGATGCATTTTCTTTGTATATAGCACTATCACCTCCAAGTTTGTATGAAACCCCATGTTGATAAAGTAAATTTGGTAGCTCTTTAATTTTCAGCATCCTCGCTGCAATATTGGGGCTCATCAATATCCTTGAGTGTAATCTTGGGAACATGTGGATTTTCGTTCAAACCATGAGAAAATGGAGATTTTTAATCGCATTAAAGGCTCCTTCTTGTAAACATAACTCGCCCTTAAATGATAATTTAATTTCCACCAATGTTTTTTAATGTTCAAACCTGACTTGATCCATAATTGAATTGATTGCATAACACTTGTTATAATTTGAAACATACAAAGAATTTTATTCTATAAAAGTTGTCATGGTTTATATACATTGAATGAAATTAATTCAAACGTAAAGTCAAATAATTTGATAATGCCTATGAGGATATACTTGTTGGACTATGATAAAATAATTTTCACATTTTGAGTGATAGGAGTGGTAGTGCTTACGTGTAAAATGCCTACATTCAACATCCACATTCAACATCCACATTTATATGGGAATACATATGTTTAGTTGGATTAATATATTATGGATAATTATTTTAGTATTTAAATGTACTAATTAGAGTAGTATGTTTAGGACATTAATATCAATGACATCTATATCTCCTTATGCATGTTATTCATATAGGCCTATCAGTGTATATCAACCACATTTATTAATGTGGTTGTGCTAATTATCAATAATGACATATAGTTAACAATTTTAGTAAAAAATATACAAACATATTCATTTAAAGTCAACCATTATTCAAACATATTTAACCATAACGATCAATTAAGATCTCTATTTTCAACGATTCTCATTAATGAGAAACAATGGTCAATTGAGGTAAACCATGGTCAAACAGAGCCATGCAACATCAACATTGTAGGTTTTAACCCCGTACAAAAATTACCTGCATACGAATTCTAAATCACATAAAAATAAACAATGCGAGAGCATAACACATAAAACCACATATGCACAAAGATTTTCCCCTAGATCCCAAAACCGGGACTACCAACTTGATTTTTCATTATATTCCTTTCAATGTTACAATACATATTATGCACGCCGAAGCATCCAATACCATGGACCGAAAAAACATCATGTCCAATACCATGGACCAAAAAACCATCGCATCCAATACCATGGAACGAAAAGCATCGCGTCCAAAAAACATGTGCAAAAATCATGCACAAAACCATAGGTGGGTCCGCCCAACCTAACATAGGGTCCAAAACCAAAATATTCTGGGGCGCTGCCTCGAACCCCATAAAGTGGGGTTACGGGTACCCCTCAAACCCCCTGTTAACTATGTGGAAAGAATGTAACACAACCCAGCAATCTCCCACTTGTTGTTTTCTTTCCACAGGAGAGCTTAGTCATTTTTCTAGCCCTGAAATGGCCATCGTTTCTCTACACCAAGAGAACTTCTCAGAGCTCACAGATTTTGTCAATGCATCTGCAGTATTCTTCAAAGTGTCCACCTTTACCAATAACACCTTTTTGTCTTCTATCATATCCCTCACAAAGTGATACTGAACATCAATGTGCTTTGTCTTTGAATGATAAGCAGGGTTCTTTGCCAAGAAAATTGCACTTTGGCTGTCACAATCTATCCTTATAGCTCCCTATACTAACCCCATACTTGAACACAATCTCTGCAACCAACTGCTTCCTTTCTTGCATGAGTGGCTGCCATGTATTCTGCCTCTGTAGTTGATAGTGCCACTACAGATTGTTTCTTACTCATCCAACTGACTGCACCTCCAAATAGGTTAAAGACATACCCACTTGTAGATCTTCTTTGATCCAGATCTCAAGCCCAGTCTGCATCAACAAAGCCACGGATATCCAACACTCTGTCCAATCCTGGTCTTCCTTGGTAGCACAAACCATAATCACTAGTGCCACGCAAATACCTGAAAACCCGCTTCACTGCTGTCCAGTGCTCTTTCCCTGGTTTTGACATAAACCTGCTCAATACTCCCACTGCATGTGCAATGTCTGGTCTAGTACAGACCATGGCATACATCAAGCTACCGACTGCACTTGCATATGGAACACGGACCATGTCCTCTTCCTCTTCTTGTGTCTTGGGACACTGTTCAGCAGATAACCTCACACCTACAGGAATAGGAACCTTCACCGGTTTACTATCCTGCATATTAAACCTCTGCAATATTGTCTCGACATACTTCCTCTGGTTTAACCAAGGCTTCCTCTTTGCCCGATCTCTTTTAATTTCCATGCCCAAAATATAGTTTGCAGCACCGAGATCTTTCATGTCGAATTTGGAGGACAATTGGGTCTTCAAATCCTGGATAATTTCGTTGTCATTTCCAACCAACAACATATCATCCACATACAAGACCAGATAAATAACACGGTCACCAATTAATTTAAAATACACACATGATCTGCTTTGCTTCTGGTGAAGCCAAGTCCCCATATAAATGTATCAAATTTCTGATACCACATCCTTGGTGACTATTTTAACCCATACAGAGACTTCTTTAACTTGCATACCAGTTCTTTCTTACCCTTCACCGCAAAGCCTTCAGTTGCTTCATGTAGATTTCCTCTTCCAAATCCCCGTGAAGAAATGTTGTCTTCACATCCATCTGTTCTACCTCAAAATCAAAAGCAACAAAAACAGATAAAAGTAATCTAATAGAAGTTACCTTGGCAACAGGAGAAAAAATATCACCAAAAACAATTCCTGGCACCTGGGAATAACCTTTTGCTACCAACCGAGCTTTGTAATTCTCCACCTTCCCTTCTGCATTTGTCTTCTTCTTTAACACCCATTTGCTACCAATGGGTTTCCTTCCAGCCGGCAACTCCACCAGATCCCAAGCCTCATTTTTGTGCAAAGATGCCATTTCATCAACCAT
>APFE030442276.1:0-12698 GCA_000404065.3 Pinus taeda | reverse complement strand
GCCAAAGAACTGAAGGAGCAGGTGGACGCAGCGCGAACAAGGAGGCAGTTCTCAAAGTGTGTCGTTCAGCCTTGGATCAACAAGGCCCTCACTATCACGGAAAACATCAAAGGAAAGCTCGCGCACATACAGGGGATGAACACATTGATGCAAAGAATCACCCCAGGCACAAAGGTCTCAGAACAGCAGATGCAGCAGATCCAACAAGCGACAGCTCACTGCGTTGCGGACCTCAGTACAGTTCAAGAACAGTTGGAGGGACTCCACACAGACCGAGTGACTCGAGGGCAAGTCACAATGTTTTTGTTGGGGGCCTGTTGGGAATGGAACCCCCCCAAGGCATGTTTTGGGGCTCAAAGCCCAAGTTTTGACCTGATATTGTTTTAAAGACTCCACGAATTGCAGGCGTGGAGCGCGAAATGTATGATAGAGTCACAGGGTTGTCTACCCTAGTCTTGTAAATGTAATGTCGGCCTACCCATGGTTCGCGGACCATGGGATTGTATAGATAGAGTTAGGCTCTAAGTGTAAAAGAGAGTAAGGAAGAAGTAGTAGAAGGAAGAAAGAGTCTAAGTAACTAAGTGTGTATTTGGGTCGTAGGGTAGGAGAAGGCTCTACAACTGAGTGTGCAGAGGCCTAGTAGTCTACAGCTAAGTGCGCGGACCCCTGCAGCTGAGTGCGCAAGGCAGAGTCAAATCTGTAACTAAAGAAGCAATAATAAAGAGAAGTTTTGTTGCCAATTTGTGTATCTATTCTTGGGTTAATGCATGTTTGATATAAATTGCAAATATGTTGTTTATTTACTCTACGCACTTGTATGAATGATTTATATTTCTAAGAATAACTTAAAGCATGCAAGTAGGCTAAGTTGATCAACTAACAGTGGAATAATAGTAAGTACTTGGGTAATAACAGCGTTCAGCCCCCGAGTAGGGTTACGTGAAGGCAGCATCTCAGGCTGCTAGGTGCGGGAAAGTGCGCGTAGCAACATGTGCGCAGGGTCGAACTGCAGACCACTTGAAATCATCAGACATCTCCAGGGTGTGGAAACCTGGTTCTAACACCCTCCCATACTACTTCGAGTGAGACCTCAATCCGCACTCCACAGACTATTGCCGAAAGGGCCAGTAGTACTGGGATTTCTTTGGCTAAATCAACTCTGAACTTGGGTCAGGCCCCAACAAGCCAACAAGTTGTGTTTTTATATCTTGTCTCATCCTTTTTTTTCATTTATGTCATATCTTGGGAATTTATGTCCTAACTCTTATTACTTTTGAATCGATCCTTGATTTTGTCAAGTTATCTCATCTAATGTTTAATGGTTGGGTTTGCAATCCAATGGAATAGTTGAAGCTTTCAATAAAATATTGGAGAAAGGACTCACTAAAGTATGATATGCTATCAAAGATAACTCAGACGCGAGAGTTCTTGCTACATTATGGAATTATCATGCTACTTTCAAAAGACTTCACAAATATACACATTTTCACCTTGTATATGACAGAGAGGTTGTAGTACCAAAAAATTTTATGGTGACTCTATTGTAAACTAGTTACAAGAACTATGCAAATTGGGTGAGCATTGCCTTCTAGAATATTTCCATAAGAGCGTGGAGAAGGAGAGACAGAAATCTTGGTATGATTGACATCTTAAGTCCAAGTATTTTTCAATGGGAGATCAATTTCTGTTATATGATAATAAGCATCTCAAGCATCCTGGAAAACTATAGATGCATTGGTTGGTTCCTTTCATTGTTGTGGAAATCAGAGAATCTAGAGTCATAAGGCTTTCACAACTTGATGGGGTTCTTCTACCTAGTTGGGTGAATGGCACACGCCTGAAGCCTACTATGGTCACTAGAAGTACTTTGTTTTATATTCTCTTTTTTCAAGAGTGCAAGTTAGGTTTACAATTAAGATAGTGTGTTAGTTTATTTAGTCATTTTAGTTGTGTTAGTTATATGTCATGTTTCTTAAGTTGTGATATACCATAACCCACTGTGGTCAGGGACGTATATGTCATAGTTCTTGTCAGTTATTGGGTCATTTAATGCTATTATTTTCATTTTTTTAGTATTTCCCTCGTAGCCTTTACATTTTTTCAATTTGATTTCGAGTTTAATTCACTAAAGTACCTGTAGTTACATTTTGATATTGTGTCTCGTCATCTTTGGTCATTTACATCATATCTTGAGAATTTTTGTCTTGGCTCTTATTACTTTCTAAATTGATCCTTGATTTTATCAAGTTGTCTCATTTAATTTTCAATGGTCTGGTCCAATGTCGCAATGTTCTAGGTTTTCTACAAGTGTCGGCCATTGAATTCTTATCGCTCAATTGTCTCTTTCTAGTTTTTCAAGTCCTTTGCTCTGGCTTTTGTATCTAGCACCTTCATGTCCAAAGTTCGCTTGTGTCCACTAGTATAATTTATTTATAGTACTTGATCTTCCATCATTTTTCTCCTTGGTAAAAAAATCATTCCTTTTGACTTCTCCAATAACCGCATAGAGCCCATGGATGATATACTCAAGAAGTACAAGAAGGCTACCCTAGTTGACAATGATTTGTCTGGCCCTGCTTTGTTTCCAACCCTTTACCCTAAATTCTATATGGATACTACTTTAGATCCACCTGGAGAAATCATTTTAGAAATTAAACATAAATTTTGACCACTACAGAAGTCTACCATTATGAAGTTGCGAGATTTTCCCATGTTTGGAACCACGGGAGAGATTGTGCATTGCACCAAATTTCTTATTAGTCGAATCCAAGGAGGTTCTCTTTGGTTGTATAAGGATTACTCAATTCATGTGCATGACATTCATGTACTTACTGGGTTATCAATGGATGGAGAATATGTCTCAACAACATTCTAGGGTTCTTCAAAGAACAACAAAAAGACTGGTGAAGCCAATTTATATGAGAAGTATGGCACTAAGCGCAAGGGTCATGGAGTTATTCTCTAATGAGAGAGTCATTTTTTCCTGTTACATCATTGTAGGAAAAGTCACAAGAAATTACACAAAAGGGGAATGTACATTGGATACTTTTTCCATTGTTGAATTTTGCGTTTCGGGTGCGTCATTGAATTAGTGCAAATTTCTAATGGATGAGCTCTTTCCCACATGTGAGGAATTCCATAAGATGGCTACTTATTTCATTTATGCATACTTGGTACTGGTGATTGTAAGGATGAAGTGGTGTACTCCATAGGGCCGAAATTTGGCTGAGATACCATATGGAGAAGCTCTTACTCTCGTGTATGCTTCATGGCAAGCCGGAGCCAATTCTGCAAATCGCGCTTATAATGAAAAGGCTTTTGAGGATTGGTACAATAATATGATAAATGCTACCATGAGTATATAAATCCTTAGGAAAATTTTGGACAAGCATTTATATCATATGTGGCTTGACATCAATCACAACAGCACCTATATCTAGTTGAAAGTTGTTAACGAAGACACCTTCAAGATGCAAGCTCTACCATACTACATGTCCGAAGAAGAATTTTGATGGGCCTCCAAATTAGACATAAATTAAGGCTGATCTGACCATCCTTCAGCACATTAACCCTCTGTTTTTTGCATTAGATAACATATTTTTATCTTTGATATGTTCATTAGGAAGGTTTAGAGATAATTGCATAATTGTGTCTAATATTATTTATTTTTGTAGAATATTATGAGAATATTGGGCAGATTATGAAGATTTGGAGGAGGAGATAATCTAGGGACTTTCTCCCTACTACAGGAGGATCAATATTAGGTAATAAATGAGAAAATATCATGAAATTATTGACAAATTCTGGAGCTCCAATGATTGAGAAAATCTAGGAATGTGTTGCTTGTCATTTAATCCATATTCCTAGTGTTGGGAACCAGATCCACTATTTGAGGGATTTTGGAGGGGAAAGCTTCCTCTTTTCAAGGAGAATGCTTCCTCATCATTTTGTATAAGTACCAATTCGAATTTTCCTCTAGGGGCATGTATTTATTAGTCTTCTTGTGGAGAAAATGTGTTGTTTAATAACTCCACTTTCATTTCTAGCAGGGATGTACTTGGATTGATTCAAATAAGGATGTTTGGTGCCATATTTTGCTTCTAAATATTGTTATCCTTCATAGGACTCTGATTATCCTTGGGCTTGGCCATCCCAGGAGCCTCAAATCCTTTTTTACAATTTGTCTTTCTTACTTTCACTTCTTATCCACATGCATCTCTTATTCTTGTTTTTCCTATTTCTACATTTATTATTGTTGCTTCTTTTGTTGTATGATTGCATTAAACAGTTGAAGTGAGTTTATTTTCAGGTTATTTACAGAGTCACAAGCATGATGCATCCTCAGAATATATTTTAAAAGTCATATTCATCATTGAGCTACATGGATTAGTTTACTAGTTTACAAATCTAGAATTTCTGGAAGTCCCTTGTAGCAAATTAGTAATTATTTGCTATTTTTTAGAGCATGTTAATGAGATTAAATTGAGTAGATTCCGCTTATATTAGGTCATAAAAAAATTCAATTTAATAACAAAATTTACCCCAATGGATCTTCACGTGATAGGTTAGGCATTTGATAGGTTAACTAGCTCACTAGTTCTTGAATTTCTAGTTTTTAGAGTAGTAATTTTCTGCTATTTTTTAGCACATGTTAACAGGGTTATTTTTTAGTGACTCCACTTGGAATGGAGTTCTAAGACATCCTAATTAATAAAAAAAATTACCCCATCCCATTTTCTTTTGTTTTACTTGGTCATTCGATGAATTATCTCCTCCTGTAGCAATAATGTTTCACCTGTAGCAATTTTGTTTCGCTTGTAGCAACCTCCTGTAGCAAGTGTAAACTTGACCAGATTTGCTCCAAAATATTGGTTTTTGTCTCTTAGGCTTCAATCATAACCCCTAGGCTTTAAATCCATGATTGAGGAAGAATAAACACCATTAGGACACTCCTTTTTACAAAGTAGATTATACCTATTTATCTTAATTCATGCTCTTAGGATTTCAATTACAAATTGTTGTTCTTGCCTAGGATTAATTTCTTTTCAAAGTAACATTTCCATTTCTGCAATTAGAGGCTTTGATTTCATGAAATTCACTCCATTACATCAGATCAATGAAATAAGGACACATTGTATATTTTAGATATAGTGTCGACATCTCTTAAGTTTGTACAAACCCAAGTTGATAATTAAAGTTGGTAGCCTTGGGAGTTGCAGCGTTCTTGTTGCAATACTGGGGCTC
Organism: Pinus taeda; assembly: GCA_000404065.3. NCBI lineage: Eukaryota > Viridiplantae > Streptophyta > Pinopsida > Pinales > Pinaceae > Pinus > Pinus taeda. Next base: position 7,454 of record APFE030442276.1, on the reverse strand, counting down.
ATCAATTTTTGGCACCATTTCTAGGGAGGTGTCAAATTATGAATTGTTTTCTTCCCTGGTTGATTCATTTATTTTACTTTCTGAAAAAATACACAAAGATTGGATTAGGCATCTTTCATTTCAAGAATAGAAAATTGTATTGTATTAGCATTCTAATTCATTTTTTTTATTTAAAAAAAACAATACTTATCCACCACCAACCCTCCCCCCCATTTGATCACGTGGTGCAGTAAGAACCACATGACTATCCACTTTTGAAGGTAAAGTAAGAATATGTGGTAGGGAAGATAGAAGAAATGGATGGAGATGATGACAATGAAGAAGATCCTATTGGATTCCCCATTCAAGACACTGATATCAATGTGCATATGAAGAACATCACTCCATCTTTCCTTTCCAACTTCCATGGTATGAGGTCATAGGATCCGGAAAGATTTCTCTTTGAATTTGAAATTTTTTGTACATCTTATGGTTACTTATTAGACACTCAAAAATTAAGATTATTTGCAGCAACATTGAAGGATAGAGCTCTTAAATGGTTCATGAGTTTAGGGACTGATTCAATAAGATCATGGAATGATATGCAAAAGATATTTCTAGAAAAATATAAAGACCGTGATCTTAAAGAAGAAATATTTAGAATGAATCAAAAAGAAGATGAGAGCCTTGAAGATCTAATAGAGAGGTTCATGTATAATTTGAAGAGGGAAAAATTACATCATTTAGGATTTGACACACTAAAAACCCTCTTACTTAGAACAATTAGGGATGAGTGATTGATCTCCTTGATCTCATGAGTAGAGGTGATGTATACCAATTATCATTTGAAGAAATTTTTTAAACATGCAAACACATATCAACAGGAAGGGCAAGAGTAAGTAAATTAGCATCAAGATCGGTAAGTCAAGCTAAACTTGGAAATTTGTGATGACTTTAAAACAGATATTCTTAGCAATCTAAGCGAATAAGTAGAAATGTTAAGAATGCAAGATGATGAAAAATAAGATGTTGATATTTGCGTTGTCCATGCAGAATCACATGTTGTTAAATATTTCCCATCATTACCAAGGTTGAAGGAAGTTTACCAAGAGGAAAATGGAGCAAGTCAGTCACCAAAGCAGCTATGTTATGTAGCTCCAAGAGGACCATGGTAGTAAGGACCTAATTCATAATTTCAAGATTATGCATCTCAAATTAATTTGAACACACTCCTTCCTTGGCAACCTTGGCCATATCAACCCAAAAACCAATCTTGGCAATAAGGTTGCCAAGGAACTTATGGGATCACTCCACAATATCCTCAATATCCACTATACCCAACTCGATGTTATCTCGACCATCCATGTCCACCACATCCATCTCAAAGATCCACTCCCACTCAACTACATGTACCACTATTTCCAAACCCACACAAGTATCTGAACCCACTTACAATGTTAAGGTACAACACATCCTAAAATCTCCTCTTGATCTAAATGGTATTCATCTTAGCTCAGGAAGAGTATTACAAAAAAAAGATTCTCTTAAATTCATTGAAGGACAACATTCAGAAAAAGAAGATTCAAATGAGAAGGCCAAAGAATCATGGGTTGTGCTTGATGAAGACAATACATCAAAATCAAAGATTGAGAAAGTTCCCTTATTTTTACCATCAGATCGTCCATGTGTTCAAGAGAATAATTAGCAAAAAGAGGAAGATTTGAATGTCATGATAGAAGAGGACACAGAAAGAGATCCAAATGTGAAAATGGACTAAGGGCATCACAACTATATTGAAATATGGTTCTAGATAATCATTAAGTTGCAACAACACACTCTTCTTCAACAAATCCTTATCTTATCTCAATCAAAGTCGTTGGTCTCTCATATTTAGGTATATTTCAAATCATGTCTTATGAGCCTACACATGATTGTATCTGTCATACTGATGTGCACATGGCTCCATTAAGTATTCCTATACTTGAAAGATTATATTTTTTAAAGTAGAGTAGGATAGAAAAAGGAAATTAAAAAAAATATGAAAAATAGGAGGAAAAAATAAAATCTTAGGTGAAAATATCCTTCGAGGTGCATGAGATTGGCTGATTCATTGAAATCCTCCATGAGGCGGTAAATGGGTTGGAAAAAGAGGAAAAAAGAAAACATCCTATGTGAAAACCTCCTTTGATGTGCCTAAGCAGACCTACTAGTTGAAAACCTCATTGAGGCAGCTAGTAGGCCTAAAAAAAAATGAAAAAATTTCTTTTCTCCGAGCATCTCTCTTTGATGAATGTGGGTGATCTCCAACCTCTGTAAGCAACAAAAACAAGTTAGCTACCAAAAGAAAAGTTGATCAAAAGGCTAGTCAAAGAAAGTCAAACTTGGGATTTCTCCTCCTTTGCTCAAATGCTCCAACAATACCAAGACCATGTAAATCCATCACCCTCATCCATTTCCAACATCCATCCACCATTCCCAATCCTTTCTCATGCATTTTCCTCATTGTCCTAAAATGTTACAAGAGGGCTTTGTTTTGCTACAGGAGACCAAAATACATAGAGCAGAAAATTATTTTTACCATATCTTGAAAATCGTGCATCCATTGGCTGAGTTGTTTCATGGGGAGATGCAAATGGATGATGATAACATGCTCAAGCAATTTTAGCAAATTTCAATGCACACTTTTCAAAAAATTGACCTCCGTCACCTACATCCATTTTTTTTCTCGAGATTTGTGCATCCATTGGCCAAGATTTTTTATGAGGAGGTGCATAAGGATGATGGAAACAGGATCAAAAAAATTTAGGTCAATCTAGTCTACCATTTGATAGATATGGATAAAATAATTCTGCTACAGGAGATTGTCCTGAAACGCTACAAGAGGAGCCCGAAATGCTACAGGAGGTAGATCTGATTGGAGGATAGATTCAAAAGGTAATGTCTTCTTTAGGGAAGGTTAATAGAGGTCCCCCAACACCACTTTCATCCCTCATCCAATCCTTCTAGCCAAGATTCATCTTCAAATTCCACTCTGCCTTACATGAAAAAATTGGAAAAAGCTTTGTCATCAACTTTTCCCCCACCTACACCACCTCTTGATGATTTTAACCCTATCCTTATACCTCCTATAACTTTCCATAAATCCACATGCATTAATGAGGTATTGAAGAGGAATTAAATGACTGCTACAGGAAGAGGATTCATTACAATAAAACTCAACATTTATTTTTTTCCACCAACAAAGTAGAAGATCTAGCCGCCTTGAGCATCATGAAGCCATTTCTAAAGTTGAGAAGGGAGGTGTCCTCCTTAGGAAGTAATCCATCCACTCCACCAGTAGTAGATGGGACACTGGGAAGAAACTTGCACACACAACAATTTTATTAGACAAAGGATCATAGAGCTAAGAAGACCTATGCAGAAGCAAACAAAGGAAACCAATACCTTCAACATCATCATATTATGAAGTCTAACTCCAACATGCAAGCATCTCCAGTAAATTGACATCATAGGTAGGTACATGTATGCAATATTCTTCACCTCTTCTCTTAAGCATATTATGGTTAGAAATTTGTTGTCAATGCATAAGAGATGAGGTTTTATAAACTAAGGATAGGTCAATAGACATGGTCACCCTTAACCAATTAAGTATCATCCTCCCTCCTCACTTTCCATATAATTTCATAGTACATGCATCATGTAGCAAAAACATGAAGATGTAAATTCCTTTGGAAAAATTAATTTCTTATATAAGAGGGGAAAAGTAAGAGTAGAGGAAGTCTTTCACTGAGATAAGGGGTATCATTCTTCTCTTTCTCTAACCAAAAATAAACCACCCTATCCATACCTTTGCACCCTATACTATTCAAAGAAAAATCGAGGAAATTCCTTTCAAATAATTTAAGGAGACAGTCATAGGAGCCATGGGGGGAGGTTTCAATCAAACTGGAAGAAAATTTTGACATCCATGAGAAGGCCAACCACTCGAGTAGCCCTAGATAAGCAGCTTAAGCACAAACTACCATGATACAGGAGAAAACAGGGTTGCTATTAGAGAAATAGGGTTGATACATGAGAAATAGATTTGCTATAGGAGAAGAAGCTACAAGAAAGTCCAGAGAGTTACTAAAATCCTGATTTTGAGCAACTTTACGCTAGATTTGAAGAGGTGCATCTAAGATAAGGGTAAGTACATATTTCTCTCTACCATATATGGACAAGAAACCTGCAAAACCTCTCATTCCTTCAACCAAAATTCTGATAGCAGTTTGAGAATGAAAAATTTTGAATGAGAATGTTTTTTTTTAGTTAAGAAAGGAAATAGAATTGTTTTTGAGTTGATTTTGAAGTTTTCCTTCCTCTAACCAGTATGGATAAAATTGCTCTTTTATCCCTGTAATGGATTGAGAGTATTTGTTTGCCAAACTTTGGAAAATCACAGTGACAATCATGGGGGGTGGTTTCAATTAAAGAGAGTCCACACACTCATCAAGGATGCTAATTATCATATATCTATGGGGAATTTTCAAAAACTTGTATCATGGGAAAACATTGTGGACATTTCTAGTATACCTAAGGGGGAATATGGGGTACAGAGGGAGGTACCCAAGGGAATAATGTAATAATGGGATGGGACATAGTACTGAATAAGGTGGTTAACCCGTATCATGTAAGGGACCACAAGTGGTTAGCAATAATGTAATAAGCCCATGGTATTAGATAGGTGGTATTGAGGGAACTATGGTAATGACCCATGGTATTGTATGTATGAGGCCTATATAGAGTCTAGAGAATCCCCATTGAGAGATATCAAGGAATATTATATGAACAAACATATGACTTGTGGAGTTTTCTCCTTCCTTAAGAAGTGAATGTATGGTGTTGCCTTACCTTAAGGGTTTGATTAATAAAGTGAAGCATTTCTATCTATTTCTATCTTATTATTTTTGGGTATATTTGTATTATCATACATTTTCAAGCCAGATCTATAACAAGTGGTATCATAGCACTTTCTTGGGAAAAATGGAGTATTTTTTTTTATTTTTTTTGCAGGAATTTTTTGGGCGACGAGTTTGCAGATCAGATCAATATTTTCTGGTGCAAAATTTGTAGAATCTCATTGCAGATCTAGGTTCTTTGCAAAAAAATACCCAATTTGAAAAGAAAAAAATAATCTGAATCGGATTTCAGATGAGGGAGGTATTGCTGATTTAAAAATCAGTGGTGTTGCAGACATTTTTCAGGGCGACGAGTTTGCAGATCAGATCTGTATGTTCTAGGGAAATATTTGCAGAATCTGATTGCAGATTTGAGTTCTTTGTGAAAAATAACCCAATTTCAAAACAAACAAAAAAAATTCGGTCGAATCGGAGTACGAATGAGGGAGATATCGCTAATTTAAAATCAGCTTTTTTTAGAAATTTTTGTTACAGTGGGACAGCTGAAGCGTGAATCTGAAATTCCAATGCCTAGATCAGAATTTGATGAAGATTTACAAATTTGATGGCTCTGAACCGGAAATGTGGGTAGCACAAATGGAACAATATTTCACTTTGAATCACATCATAGATGATGAAACTAAACTAAGTGTGGCAGCCATTTACTTGGACCAAGAAAGATGGCAATGGTGGTAGTGTCATCAAAAATGCTATCCAAGGACAATTACTTGGTAGATGTTCACAAAATCCATTTGTGGCCACTTTGACCCTAAATCTGATTTTTTGGGTCCTCTTACTAAGCTCAGATAGACAGGCACACAACCTAGCAAAGATTTTATTTTTATAGGAAAGAAGGAAACCAAGAAACCTAAAGGGTTATTTTCTGTTGGTATCTCCTTATTGCAGGTTCATGGATGTATTCAGAAGGAGGAGATCATTATGTCTATAAATCCTAGCTGCAAGCATAATTTTATCAATGTTAATTTGGCAAAAAATTTGCAAGTTCCAACAAAACACATTGAAAACACACATGTTGATGATGAGGATGTTCAAGTTTATAAGGATTTGAAGCTTTCTATGGATAAGTATGTGTTGCATTGTGATTTTTATTTTTCAGATATGAATAACATGGATGTTGTTTTGGGATATCCTTGGAAGGAATCTATGGGTACTATCAATATTAATTTGTAGAAGAAATTCATGAAACTCTGGTATAAAAAGATGAAAATAACATTGTAGGATATTTCTATTAAGACCCACGCAGAGACTATGGAGGCAGAAGCACAAAGCTCTAATGAATCTTACACATCAGATGATGAGCCTTTGATGGTCGACAATCAAACACAAACATCAAACTAGGTACCAGAAAAATAGGTAGTGTCCAAGGAGGCTGAACCAGAAAAGGTTACAAATACAAGTACTGATACATCAGATGAGGACTCAGTGGTTGAAGTAATATTGGAAGATAAGAAACAACAGTAGGCACCACAATATGTACCAGATACCAATCAACCTCCATTAGGTGGTGAATTAAAGAAAGATACACCATTGGTTAACACTTCAACATATCACCACCCACATCACCCCGCAAAAAAACAACCAACAAGATGGCAACGAATTAGCCACAAGGACAACAACCCCGCATGACAAATAAAGAGGAGTGACAATCCACCTACTACACCTCAACATAGAAGAGCCGCCAGGGTCAAATTCTATCTCAAGCGAGCAAGGCACCAGCTGGATCGAGGGTTCACCTTTCCCTTAGATGGCTAGATGCACATGCATGGTACCAGTGGACTAGTCTTTTGAGTAAATCTTATTATTTGTGTTCTTCATATGTTTCGGGGACAAAACATGTTAAGGGGGGCGGAATGTAGTATACCTAGGGGGGATAATATGGGATACAGAGGGACGTACCCAAGGGAATAATGTAATAATGGGATGGGACATAGTAATAAATAAGGTGGCTAACCCTGTTATAGCTCCAAATCTCACTTTTATGGTTTGTGATGTTGTACTCATGGCCTAGGGCAACCCCTCCTTCCAGACCTGGTCCCAAATTTAAAAAACAGTGTTTTATTCCTTGTACGCGACATTGCCCTGAGTTAAACGCATGTATACATAGGTCTGCATATACCCAACCCGCGTATATGTATTAAAACACTTAAAAAAATATATAACTCCTTATTTTCGGGTGGAGATCGCAAGTTTTACCTGCTGATCACCTGTTAGTGCCCGTGGCCCAACTGTTCCCAACCAACTCCTAACTAAAAAACTACTTTGGGAGTGGTATAAAAAGACATCAAAGGGAAGGCCTAAGGGAGGAGAGAAGAGAGAGAAAGGTTATTATATTGAAATTTTTCCCCTGACTAGGTCTGAAGACCCTTGTTCCTTCTGCACTTCCCCCATTTGTACAAGAAGCCCTTGTTTCCGTGTGTGTTGATGTTTGTTACACTGAAAATTATCACCATGACTATTTGCAGTTAATATGGCTCCATCAATAGTCATATTATCCTCCTTGTCAAGCCTAATACCTCT
>APFE030442273.1:0-19410 GCA_000404065.3 Pinus taeda | reverse complement strand
TATTTAATAATTAAAAATAAAAGAGTCATATATTTTCACTTTTATGTATAATTATTTTACTTTTAAAAAATATTTCAGTATAAACATTTAATAATTTTTTTGAATATCTATTTTATTAATATATCTTATATCAACTTTTATATATATATGTGATGTATACCAAGTGAAAAAGTGTTTCAAAATAAGAAGAGATCTATCATTTATTCAATTTTTAATATTGAAGTTGATATGTAGCATAAAAAAAATGAATAATAATACAAATGATATGTTGTGTGTGTAAAATATAGATTATAAGAACAATATTTCAATCTTTATGTTAAATAAAATATTTCAATGTTATATATATATATTAAATAAGATAATTTTAAGAACAAACATTTGAAAAAAAAAAATTGTGATTTCTTCCTAATAAGAGGGATATTTGCCATTCATTCAATTTTTAATATGAAATTGATATGTGGAATTCAATAATAATAATAATAATATGAAAGAATTGTGTACTTTGGAAAATATTAATGTGTAAAATGTAGGCTATAAAAAAATACTTCAATGTTTATTTTGAGTAAAATATTCTAATTTCTTTATATAATATATACATAGTTGGCAATAAAATGTTTTACTCAACATGACCATCGAAGTGTTCTGATTTAAAAAACAATTGAATTAGAACACTTTGAATTTAAAAAACAATTGAATTAGAACACTTTGATGGTCATGTTGAGTAAAAGGTTTCAATGGAAACTATGTATATATTATATATTGATTTTTGAAGTGCAATAAATACAAACACTAGTTTCCAAAATATCCATAATTACTTCTAATGATGTAGATATTCTTTTAGCAATTCATGTTTATCATTAAGTAATTACACTTATGGAATGTGTGTGTCCCTTCATTGGCACTGACTTGACTTGAGGGAGGGCCGACTTGACAAGTTTGGAGACAAACATTCAAAATTCAAATTTTGAACTTTTCTCTTGTGATACTGACATGAAGAACATGTCTTATATTAATTCTTTCATGGGCTAAACAAATGAAAATGACATGAAGAACATGTCTTACAAAATCATTATGTATTTCAAGGGAAACAATATAAGCTATGAAGATCAGCCATAACTACAAAATTCAACACTCCCTCTTAACTAAGGAGGTATTCATAATGACTAGACAAATGTTCCTTTGTTGACAAATTTCTCAAAGAAAATGTTATATCAAATCATCATTATTATTCAATCACCATAATTGGATCAACAAATTGTGACAAATGGTGAAGCGATAACATCAATCAATTACCATACTTTGGTCAAATATCTTTGAAACATGGTAAATCAACAACATCAGCTAGTGACCATAATTTAGGTCTATCTAACACATGGTATACAGAATAGTCTTGGTTCACCACCATTCGGGTTAGTATATTTGAAACATGGTGAATCTGTAAAGGCCACACTCTATCTGATTAATTCAGGGCCTAATGATAAATGGGCGTGATGCTCGAGGACCAATCTTCTTAATTCGGGTCAACATACTTGACACAGGAAGAATCACAGTCCTTTGCCATACCATTTTCCATAAATCGAGTCAATATACTTGACATGGGGAGAATGTTAGTCCATGACACTATCTCATCAACGCTCCTCACCCAGAGAGGTATTCTCAACAAATCCAAGTTGTCCTTGAAGTATACAAGCTTCGCTATGGACAGAGTCTTTGTAAGAATATATGCAATATGATCATGAGCAGAAATATATTGGAGCTTCACTACTCCCTTCTACACCATGTCATAGATGAAGTGGTACTTGATCTCGATGTGCTTTTAATTGTCATGGAAAACTGGATTTTTCTGTAATCTTTACATATTTCAAATTGTCACAATATATCACGTTCAGTTCCAACGCCTTATTAAATAGAATTTCAAGTAACTTCTGAAGCCACACTACTTCACAAATTGCTAAATTAGCTACAATATACTCTTCCTCGACATCGTTGACTGCAACATATGTTTTCTTCTTGCTCATCCACGAAATCATGGTGAAGCCCAAACTAAAGCAACCTTTGGATGTACTCTTTCTGTCTTCCCTGTTCCATCTACATTTGTATATCCTTGTACTTGTATATCACTATTTGAGACATATCTTAAACCACTATAATCAACTATACCACACAAATATCTCAATACATGCTTTGCTACAATCCAATGATCATGTATTGGTTCCATTTGGAATTGGTTGAAGGTGTTCACTATAAAGAAAATGGTTGGCTTGGTATTACACAAATACATCAGTGAGTCAATCAACTTCCAGTACATGGATGGATCTACTAGATACGACTCAGAGTCTCTCAACTTTCTTATATTTGTCACTATGGGAGTTGTCAACGATTTACAATCCATCATTCTAAGCTTCCACATGATATTGATAATATACTTTCCTTGACCAAGGAATATTTCACTAGGATTATGCCATACTTCTAGCCCCAAATAGTAGTGCATAAAACAAATATCATTTAGTTTGAATTTATAAGATAACTCTCTCTTACATCAAATAATGAGATGCTCTACACTTGTCAGAAATAAGTCATCAACATACAATAATAAAATTATAGGTTCATTCTTCTCAACCTTGATATATAGATTTGGATCAACATCAATTTTGGAGAAATTGAGTCTTGTTAGGTATCTATCAATTTAAGAATACTAGGATTTAGGTGCTTTCTTTAGGCCATATAAGGATTTCTTCAATATGTAAATGTTAGACTCTTTTCCATGAACCTAAACACCTTGAGCTTGTTCTATGTACACTTCTTCCTCAATCACACATTGAGGAAATCAATATTTACATCCATTTGATGTAAATTCCAACCCATATAAGAAGAAATAGAAATAGTAGATCTAAAAGTAGTGTACTTGGAAACTGGAGAAAATTAAGTCTCATCGTAATCCTCTCCCTCTTTTTGGGAGAACCCTCTAGCCATGATTCTCGCTTTTTATTTGTAAATATTTCCATCCACTACATGCTTCATCTTATATATCTATTTGGAGGTTACCACTCACTTCCTTTAGGTCTAGGCACAATTTCCCATACATTATTTTTCATAATTGATTGGTATTCTTCTAACATCGCATCCTTACAAACTTTCTGGCTAGTTGCTTCTTCATAGGTGGTGGAAGGTTCAAAATCAATGGGATTATTCATCAATGTTGCATTTCTAGAATACATATCCAGTCTCTTTCTTTCCCTGAAGATGCCACATGTTGTTGCATGTCCTTTTTCTTCCTACAAGGTAGATCTAAGCCAAGTTGGTCTCTTCCCGATTTCAGGAACAACAACTAGGTCCACTAGTTCGCTAGGCCCTTCTAGCTCTTCTTAATGATCTATGAGATGTTTTGAAGGATTGGATGGACTTGAACCTTCTTACATGGGAGCTTCGTGTTCTTCCTCATCACTAGAGTCCATGGGAACTCCTTAGATTTCCAATAGGAAACATTCTCATCAAAGGTCACATGTAACAACCCTGGTGAAAAGTTCATGTAATAAAAGTTAATAAAGGCAAAATAAGACCACGGTTAAGGGACACTTATTCCAAGCTCAATGTTGGGAAAAGATATCCTAGTGGGCATCACTGAATGTGTGTTTTGGCTAAGGAAAAATGGCAAAGGATAAGGCAAAGGCATTAAAAGGAAAAAAATGCATTTTTGGAAAATTTATTTATGAAATAAAGGAAATTAGGAGAAAAGTAAGGTGAAAGGTCAGAGGTTGCATGTGAGGATGAAATTAAGGAAAATAATGGAAAATGAAGAAATTAGAGGCCTCATTAATAAAAAGGCTTATGAGGATCAGTGGGAAAACTTTTTCTAAACTTTTGTCAGTTCAATTTTGGAGCTCTCTCATTATTTTCTCTCTCTCTCAAGGAAAGGAAGGCATGATCAAGCAACTTCAGCAGGAATACTTATAGGTAACCTTTTGCATGTGTGATTTCCTAGCTGGTTTGAACATGCATGGATTTGCATGTTGGTGTATGTTTCTCTTGTTGTCGGTGGCATGATTTTGTTGGGTTATGACAATGGTTTTCATCTTAGCCTTGCCTTTTTTTGGATGCCATGGTATGTTGGGATGTTTATCTTGGTTTTCAGCTTTGGTTTTCCGGATGGATTTCAAAATCTGGGGCGAAGGTGGTCTCAAGTTTCATTCCCAAAGGCCTAGGAATCCCTTGACCAGTTTTGGCAGGACACATGGTAAATCCTGAGGGAGAAATCTCACTTTAGGGCTTAGTGATCCAAGTTTGGATTACAGTAAATCCTGAGAGATTGGTCTCAGTTCAGGGCCTAATGATCCAAGATTTGATTACGGTAAAGACTGAGAGACAAGGATATGGAAAATCCCTCAAGAATAGTGATGGATTCCGGATGGCATTCCAAGTTCGGTTAGGTTATGATCAGAGCACCGATTTTGGTGTGATCGCGGTTTGATGACAGTGGAGGTGGTTTAACCTCTGGATTCCCTTGGTTGTTCTTGGATTGGTTTTTCTATGAGATCGCACATTCATGCTTGGGATATGTCATGGGGGTGATTGGATGAAAGAGATATTTGGTTCAACCATGTCTATGGTTGGGTGGTACGTGGAAGTCCTGAACCTAGTCGGATTTGCCTATGATTAATAAAAGCTAAGTTCTCTTACTTTTGTACTTTCTTATATATGGATTTAATGGCTATCATATCTCTGATATTTATATGGTTTAACACTGGTTATAAGCATGGTTAAATGACTGGTTCATGTCATGGTTATTTCATGTATTTACTTGTAATTGTTAAATGGATGGATGCAAGACCTAATTGATGATATGACAATTCAATGGAGAAGAAGGTGACACTTCTGGTTATGTTTCATAAGTTCTTTCAATCATTTATGCTCTATCTTATATCCTAGACGTGTAGATTGCATTAATTCCAAGTGCTAAATATTTATGTTATCCATGAAACCGTTCATAAGAAATCTGAATGGTTGCAGGTAAGTTTGATTAAATTCCACCCCTGTGCTAGTTAAAGGAGGGGATGTAGACTGACCTGAATTTCCTATAAATCTAGAATACTTGGAAGTTGAGTTTTTCCTATGGTCAGTCTTTGGTTATGGACTGGATAAGGTTGCACCAGAGCTCGTAAGCGGTGGACCACCTCCCATAGGCGAACAAAAGGCTAACCTCGATCCATTCCTCCTAGAGGTCATCAAGGAATTTGTTGACCAGGAAGTTGGTCACCTCAGGTAATCTCATGAGTTCCTCTATTATTATAGTTTGCTCTCAGAATTGCTATTTTTATTTATTTTTAATCGAGAGGAATTGTTATCTAGATGGATCTTGTTGACCCAGATGGATTCCAACTATTACCGCTATAAATTTTACATTAAATTAGTATCTATAAAAACATAATATTTGTACTAATTCTTCAATGTATCCAACGCAGGGATTTGAAGCAAACTGTGCCCGGATTTCCTAGACCCCAACTGATCTGAGTGCTTCAAAATTTTCCAAAACCATCAACGTTGCATTGAATACCATTTTGTCGCCTCCTTTTAATCCATACGCTAATAGTCTCAATTATCTACTTGCAAGTTATTTGATTCCCTATGTCGGACTCACTATCTATGTCGACGCCAATGCTTAGCTTAAACACCCCACTGCCAAGTGGGTAAATCACTGCTACGTTTTGTTTTGCATTACCAATGAATGAAGACATATATAATATTGTTAGATTTTTTCTGGATATTTTTGAATTTGACTGATTTAAGCCATATTCTAGAATCTAGGTCAATTAAGGATGGAAAATTCTGGAATCGGACAAGCATAAGCGAAGTCAAATAATTATTATCTGAAATCCTATTGTTGTATTTGTTTTGTTGTATATTCTACGAATATACATTTGGTAGTAGGGCTTCTTGGAGTGGAATCGGGACAGGACGCGGTTATCCGTGTTTTATTGTTTAAACAAAAGGATGACCGGGTGGTGCCATACCCATACAAAGTCTCAAATTTCACATTGTGGCTCTCCAATTTGAGGAATACTCTAGGACACACAAGAATTGCCGACCAAGGATTGATTCCAGGATACATTCTTGCAAGCGATAAATACTTTGTTGCATATGCATGCACTACTGCCCAGATTTTGAAGATAGTCTACGCATCAGGTAACGAATCATCTTCTAGAGGATTCTACCCTCGTGGTGGTGATGGACGTTTTGCATGCCAATATCTCTCCAAACCATGATCCTAAAATGAGTGACTCAAAGGTGATTTTAGATTGAGTACAACAAAAGTCTTCTTTTGGACCACCTTACCTCACATTTTGGATGAAACGTATCAAAAATTTGTTGAATTCCTATAAAGAACAGAATCAAGAGGCAGATCGATTATCAAATATGGGATGCTACTGCTTGCCTGGAAAGCTCTTCTACCAACCCCACATTAATGATACTCTCTACAGCTCGGGGAGTATCCATTTCTAATGGTATGTACAGGGTTGTTCTTTGCAATCTCGTTGTTTTTTTTGTAATTGTTTGTACCTGTCATGTATTTTTCATATCTTCAAGATGAATATTCAGAATAGTCTAGAAAATCTGTTGTGAAGAATAGGCTCTAAAGAAAAGGTTTTTGTAAGTTGATATAGTATTTCAGAATAGGTAGAAGAACACAAAGTTGTAGTAGTAAAAGTTTCTCTACTTTCTGAGTTTTTGAGACTTTATATGTGACACAGAGATGCAAGGTCATGAGATATGATTTCTAGAAAATGTTTGATGGTTTTTTCTCTTATAAAAAAATGTAAGATCATTTTTTTCTCTTATAAAAAACATGAATATTTAGAACAATCTAGAAAATCTGCTCTAAAGAAAAGTTTTTTGTAAGTTGATATAGTATTTCAGAACAGTTGGAAGAACACAGAGTTGTAGTAGTAAAAGTTTCTTTACTTTCTGAGTTTCTTTGAGACTTTATATGTGACACAGAGATGCAAGGTCATGAGATATGATTTCTAGAAAATGTTTGATGTTTTTTTTCTCTTATAAAAAAAAGTAAGATCGTTTTGTTCTCTTATAAAAAAAAGGAAGTTGTAGACAATCCATCATAAATCAAGTCGTCAATATAATCACTCTCTACAGGCTGTTGCAATTTTTGAGGCTGAACTCAGAATCCCCTGTTGCAATTTTTGGGACAAAACTCAAAATCCCCTTTGTTATGTTTTGCACTTCTAATTCACCATAGTATTAAAATATCTCTTCCAATTTGAGACTGGGTATTGGCTATATATGGTATAGTTTCTGCCTTTGGCATTTGTTCATGCATCTGTCACGATTTGGAATTTTCTCTGGAAATAGGCTTTAAATATTTCATGAGCGACTCCTCACTTTATTGCATTCATCTTGGGAATTGGATCACATTATGATGAAGAGGTTGACATAATTGTTGAACCCACGTAGATCCATTCAAATTAAGACACAAATTATTGAAGTCACAATGGTAGTATGGATACTAATTTAAAATTTAGGGAGGAGATTATTTTATGAATTGATTGCTCCAACGATAGCCGAAGACTCCAATGGAGGCTTCTTAAATGTTATTATATGTCCATAAAATAAATTTATTGTATGCTAACATATAGATAATGCATGAAGTACCAACGAAGCTCTGTATTGTTTTTGCACCAAGTTGCGAGTATCACAACCTTCAATGATCTCTCTTGAAGACATAGCCAGTTAGGAAAGTATGTTGAAGGTTTCTAAGGCCAAACATATCAATAAAATTAAGTGAAATATATGTGATATCAACAATGAAATATCTCAGCTCTTTGACTTTGGATATTGGTCCTATGTCGGAGAAGACTCCTTTAAGACCTTTTTGAGACCCTTTCAACACAAGGAGGTATGGACTAATTATCCAGTTGCATGTTTTGATGGGGTATATACTTATAGGGCCTGTGGCAGTGGGGCTTTTTTAGTCCTTTCAACACAAGGAAGTATGGACTAATCATCTAGTTGTATGTTTTTATGGAGGCATACACTTATAGGGCTTGTGGCGGTGGGGCTTTTTTTAGTTCTAAAGACATGTAGCTATTTTTATTTATGGTGGAATGGTGACTTTGGGTCTAACAATAGAGCGGAGCTTATAGCTCTTTGGGGCTCTTTTATCTTCTCATTGGCTAGCAAAAAAGAACTTATATGTTTTTGGTGAGTCAAAGATGATTTTAAATAGGGTACAACAAAAGTCTTCTTTTGGACCACCTTCCCTCACATTTTGGATGAAACGTATCAGAAATTTGTTGAATTCTTGTAAAGAACAGAATCAAGAGGCAGATCAGTTATCAAATATGGGATGTTACTGCTTGCCTGGAAAGCTCTTCTACCAAGCCCACAAAAACGGTAGTATCTACAGCTCGGGAGTATCCATTTCTAATGGTCTGTACAGGACTGTTCTCTGCAATCTGGCTGTTTTTTTTTGTAATTGTTTGTACTTTTCATGTCTTTTTCATATCTTCAAGATGAATATTTAGAGCAATCAAGAATATCTCTTGTGAAGAATAGGCTCTAAAGAAAAATTTTCTGTAAGTTGATATAGTATTTTAGAACAGTTGGAAGAACACAGAGTTGTAGTAGTAAAAGTTTCTTTACTTTGTGAGTTTTTTTTATATTTATATGTGACACAGAGATGTAAGGTCATGAGATATGATTTCTAGAAAATGTTTGATGTTTTTTTTCTCTTATAAAAAAAGGTAAGATCGTTTTTAGATTTTCCCACTCCCATGTCACAATTGTTTTTCAATTTATGGCTTATAGTGTTTCCTTTGCAATATCTGGTGCAAATGCTAGTAATAGCATTGTCAGTAGAAAACTATGAGAAATATGTATGTGTTTAAAAATAAAAAAAAAATGTTTTACTACAATTATGACATTATCAATTAACTTATTTTTTCCAAATATTTTATTTATAAATTATATAAACTATTTTTTTTATATTCATAACCACAAAAAGTATTTACACATACAACTTTTAATTAAAATGAAATATTTACTTGAAAATTTAACTTTTTCCACATATAAATAAAATACAAAACAAACCCAAAAAAACATTATTTATGTTAATACAAATTACGAGATAAAACATTAAATTAAATATATTTTGATATTAAAAAATATTTAAAAAATAAATAAAATAGACTCATAGCTTCGAGTGAAGGCATATATTAATTTGAAAAAAAAAAAAATTGAAATATCTTTGAGAAAACAATGAATTAAATAAAATTCAAAAGCGTGAGTAATGCGTTCCACGATGATTCTGGAGGGACTTCACAAATATCTTTGAAAAAACAATGATTTAATTAAAATTCAAAAGTGTTCTTAAAAGGGTGGTGATGAAAAAGCAATGATTTAATTAAAATTCAAAAGCATTATTAAAAGCGTGAGTGATGCCTTCTAGGATGATTCTAGAGGGACTCTGCGAATTATGAATTATGAATCCGTTGGAGGTCGGTGAAAGAAGCTCTGTATATATAAACATTTATCTTCCTCCTCCTTTCATCATCTGGACTGCACGGATATGTCTGTGATTGCTGGTTTGTTTCTGTTTGGATGGTCTGGGTGAGTCTGAGTTGGTGTAGGTATGTGTTTGAGTCAGAGTTTGAGTCTGGTTGAGTCTCAGTTAGTGTTGTCAATGCTTGATGGAGGAGGAGGATGGAATAGATTACAGGCACTTGGATCATATTTTTGCAAGGGAGACGCCTGCATCATTCTTGGAAGGTGCAAACATCTTTCAAAAAAAAAAAAACAAAACAAAAAACAAAAAAACAAAAAAACAAAAAAACAAAAAAACAAAAAAAACAAACAAACAAAAAAACAAACAAACAAACAAACAAAAAACAAACAAACAAACAAAAAAACAAACAAACAAAAACAAACAATTGTTCAATGGTTGTTGGGTGAGTGAGCTCTCTCAGCTTTTTTGCCCATAGAGATAAATCATATCTCAGTATTAATATAAATGAATGATCTCTCTGCACCAGTGTACTTTCTTTTCATTCTAGCATTTCCTCTGATCTCTGTTCTGCGTTGGTTTTACTCATTATTTTGTCTTATTTCAACTCTTCAGCCATAAAATCCTAATTTATGGAAAAACAAAAGGATAACGGCATTGTTGTTTCTATACTTCAAACCGTCAAGGGACGAAAAGAGGGACGAAAAGATGGAATCCAGGTATCTATTAATGGATTTGTTTCTAGTGGATGCATTAAGTAGATGAACCGGCATTTCTTTCACTCACTGTATTGGTTCAACACACATCTATTATCTCTGTTTTTTCCGTTCAGTTCATTAGGATTAAAAAACCATTTAACTGGCATTTCCAACATTGCCTAGAATATAGGCTAAAACCATGGATCGGTAATGGCTAGATTCTCATTAATTGGTTTAAGAGGGCTATGTATGGATGGGGCTCTGGCTCTGGCTTAACGAGCTTGACCCTAGTTTATGTATCTGCCCTGTTTATTAAATTTGTATCATTAATCACTGTAACCCTTGTATCGCTGCCTCTGGCTCTCCCACACTAATTGAATTTATCCCTTGTATCGCTGCCTCTGGCTCTCCCACATTAATTCAATTTATCCTTTATGCCTTGGACATGGTTACCATGTCGCTGCCTTTAGCTATCTCCTGGATTTATTAAGGAGATTACCCTGCTTATATTTTTCACTGCATTGCTTATTGACTCAACCCACATTTAGAGAATGGTTAAAACCATGTCGTAAACTTAAAATCTATAGATCTCTCAATCTCATCAGGGTTCTCCCTAGCTTCCTGATAAAGGGCTATAAAATCTGCAGATGTGTTGAGATGAATTTACAAATCTTTATTGTATATTATTAATTAGTTGAGGTGGGTAACTCTGTTTCTTGCTAATTTCCTTAACATAGAGTTTAGTGTGCCCAACCTGAGGTGGGTAACTGCATTTCTTGGCAATTTCGTTAGCATAGAGTGTAGTGTGCGAGTGTAGTGCGCGCAACCTGAGGTGGGTAACTGCATTTCTTGGCAATTTCGTTAGCATAGAGTGTAGTGTGCGAGTGTAGTGCGCGCAACCTGAGGTGGACAGCTGTGTTATATCTTTATTGTATATTATTAATTAGTTGAGGTGGGTAAGTCTGTTTCTTGCTAATTTCCTTAGCATAGAATTGAGTGTAACTGCATTTCTTGGCAATTTCGTTAACAGTAGCGTGCGCAACCTGAGGTGGATAACTGTGTTTCTTGTTAATTTCCTTAGCGGCGTTGGGAAGCGGCCAATGGATGCCTCAATGCCCTGCTGGTGCAAGAATATTTTGGTAATTTTGTTAGCATAGAGTGTAGTGTGTGCAACCTCAGGTGGGTAACTGTGTTTTTTGGTAATTTCCTTAGCGGTGTTGAGAAGCCGCCAATGGATGCCTCAATGCCCGGCGAGTGCGAACCAAGAAGCAGGGAAGAGAATTATCATCCAGAATATTTGAATATTTTAACCCACTTGAGCATATACTTATCTTCATCATTTAGCAAGAGCATGTAGGAACCTTCACGAGCATGTAGGAACCTTCACAATGCAAAGATGTAACAAATACGTCATCCATTAGATGTGTTATTAGTCCAGTGAGTGAAATCATAATTTTTCAGGTTTCCAAAGCAAATGCAAATTTGTTTTTTTAACGTAGAAAGAGTGAAATCGTATGATGAAGAGAGCAACCGGAGGCAATGAACAATCAAATATTCCATGTAGGTCACATGAAATGAAATGATCTTTTAGCTTATTTTTTGAGAGTATGTTACCAGGTACATATACTCATCGTGTCCCCATGGCATAAGAACGTTATCCAGTCCACATTTTTCGGAGTACACCCTGTATTTTGGGTTGTGAAAATATGGATTTTCCTTGGAAAGCCACACACAACAATATCATAAACTTTGCGGTGGACCCAGAACAATGTTTCAGAAAAATATCATGTTGCAAAATGAAGAGAGAAGCTAAATATAGATTACCTTGTGGTGAACAATGGTTTCACTGAAAGCTCATCCCAAAAGAGAAGTGTCACCTATATAAATTCAAATAACATAAGTTTTTTTGTTAGACATTATTAACAACCAATCCAGTTCATTCCCACAAGAATCCAGCATCTGCCAATTATAACTAGAAATATCATGTAGGACTCCTTAGTTAAGCTAAATGCATTCCATTTAATTTTGTATTGGGAAAGCTTAAATAAACTCTCACCTACAACTTCCCATTGAGGCTCCCCTCCAATCGGAGGGTATATCGCATCTAAGCGGTTCGATCATCTCCACTGTGCATCCAACGGTCAAACCTCACGCTCAACACCCAGATTTCAGGGCTCCAATCCTTACCCCTATATATATTTGTCTATGTTTTGGCATCGTAAGTTCAAATAGTTTTCCTTCTTCGGAGGAATCGACAGGAGTTCTCTTTTCTCTCTACAGGATTCGAAACCGAGTGGATCTCAGCTATAGGAATAGAAATAACTTTAGTCGTCTCAGAAGAGTTCGATCGAATACTATGGAGGTGAAATTAACCGAAGAGCAGATTTCTGAGTTCAAGTAGGCCTTCAGCCTCTTTGACAAGGATGGCAATGGTAAGTGATTTAATTTATTCGAGCGTTTACGCAATGATCAAGATCCATATCTCTGACCATATGCAGTGGGAATGTTGCTGAGACTTGCACATTCAACAATTATATTAATGCACCCAACTCCTCTCCCAACGCGATCTGAAGTAACTATTTCAATTCAATTCAGTGAATTCTAACTTTGTACCGCTCTGTACATCAGTTGATTTGAAATATTCAAAATAATATTGATCTCAGATATCCCCGCATGAATTGACTATTTCAGTTCAGCAAATTCAAACTCTGTACCCTCTGTACAACAGTCTATTTGAAATATTGAAAATAATATTGATCTCAGATATTTCCCACCGCATGTGATGTGATTTGATTGATAGTCTATCCCTAAACTGATATAAGCTATAAAGTGCTAATTTCTTCCCTATGAAATGCACATGCAGACCATGTCACTATCTCCCCTGTAATTTGTAGGGATTTAGGATTGAAGTTGACGTGTCAATCAAAATTAAAAAAATATCAGAGCAAGCTGGGATCATGGGAGCGACATCTTTAATGAATAAATCCAACTTTTCATTTTCTATTTGTAGTTTATTGTATGCAGCGTGATAAACTATTATATCACACTCAGAACTTTCCCAGTCTGGCAAACGGTGCAGTATGACATGTTAGTTTAGTCAACCAATTGTTGGGTTTAGTGCTTCTGCACAGTTTCCGTCCCTTCACTTTTACTGCATTTGTCATGTCTGCTCAGTTAAAATCCAGAGCTCCCAAACATACAAAACGTGATGCGCCTAATGCCCATATAGCTATCCAAGAGAATACATGGCTTTGTTGCTTTTAACTATTATTATTATTGAAAAGAATATATTTTAGTTTGCTAATTATATTGTGGATTGTGATTCTAATAAATAAGAAAAGAAATTATGGATTGTGATTCTAATAAATAAGAAAAGAAATTCCAAATTCATCTATTTAATTATTTAATTCTTACACCTGCACACCATCATATGCATTAATTATATATTTATATATATTCTCAATGATATATTATCTCTATATTAACTCTACTCTCCCATCTTTATGGAATTTTGTTTTTGTTTTTAACTCATTAATCCCGGATCACTATAAAAGCCTGCATATAATGTGATGCCTCAGCGTCCAGTGTTTTAATCCCGGATCACTGTAGAAACCTGCAGGCTATATCCAGGAAGATTCCAAAGGATAGGTAACTGTCGTGAAGCCTAACATAAAACAACTTTTTAATTTTATCGGAGCTTTAGTTGTTATAATTTTTCTTTTACCTTAACTAAAAAATTCACTTCACTATCCAGTTCAGACTATAGTGGAATAGTAGAATTAAGGAAGCACAGCCCTGTTTTGTTTGGTTTTGATGCCATGACACTGTAATTTCTTATTATTATACTACTAAAAACTGGATTTGCTCAATGCTATCAGTGGCATCATGTCTCAGTCATCACTATGAGTAAGAAAAACCATCACACCTCACTGATTATTGTGACTAAATAAAAATGAAACTGTAAATAAAAATGAACATCATAGTTTGATAGACAACACAGTTTCTTGTCCTCTGGTTTCCATGTTTCCTTTCTAGGCTTATCTTTTGAAAATTTGATTCATGTGCCTTCATGTCCCTTATCATTTCAAACCCTGTTCCAAATTTAATCTATGCTCAACATAAGTCAATGGCTAAATGTGCTTAACTTTGAACAAATTTTCTTGTAATGGTCAAAAGTGTTTGACTTTGAAGTACTTTTCTTTTTCTCCCTTTGACAAGAAGTCAATGACGAAGTGGAATTAAGGAAGCATGACCATGTTTTGTTTGGTTTTAACGCGATACCTTTCTTTTTGAAACTGTAATTTCTTATTATTTTCTAGTTTCTACTTCAGAATGATTGCTTCCCATTTTTATTTTCTCGTTTCTACTTCAAAATGATTGCTCCCCATTTGACAGACAACACAGTTTCTTGTCCTCTGGTTTTCATGTGTCCTTTCTAGGCTTATCTTTTGAAAATTTGATTCATGTGTCTTATCATTTCAAAACGTGCTCCAAATTTAATCTATGCTCAACCTAAGTCAATGGCTAAATGTGTTTAACTTTGAACAAATTTTCTTGTAATAGTCAAACGTGTTTGAATATGAAGTACTTTTCTTCTTCTCCTTTTTACAAGAAGTAAATGAGTGGAATTAAGGAAGCACAACCATGTTTTGTTTGGTTTTGACGCCATATTTTTCTTTTTGAAACTGTAATTTCTTATTATTTTCTAGTTTCTACTTCAGAATGATTGCCACCCATTTTTATTTTCTCGTTTCTACTTCAAAATGATTGCTCCCCATTTTTATTTTCTCATTTCTATTTCAAAATGATTGCTCCCCATTTTTCAGAAGTTTAGACTATACTTATGTCTATCAAATTCCAAAATCTATGCTAAAAATAAAAATAAAACCCCCTCAACAACTCTAGTAATATCAACTATAAACATATTGATTATAACAGGCCAGTGTCATGCACGGCATCCTGAAGAAAAATGTATTACAATGCATGAGAAATATGTAGTATCAACTATAAACGTGTTGCTTGTAACAAAATGCACGGCATCTTGAAGAAAAACGTATTACAATGCATGAGAAATATGTAGTATCAACTATAAACGTGTTGCTTGTAACAAAATGCATGGCATCTTGAAAAAACATGTATTATCATGCATGAGGAATATGTGCACGAGAATAGTAGTTGGTTATTGAATTGAAAGTTGCAATAAAATAATCATCATCGGAATAAAGAAAGCCTCGGACGTCCTTGATAAACAAAGCCAACTTTTCGTTTTCTGTGTTTAGTTTAGTGTATGCAGTGTGTAGTCTATTATATACACTTAGAACTTTATAATGACTATTATAATGACGGTTATAGAAATATATTGTGTGTATATACACTGAGAACTTTCCCAGTCTTAGCATGACATTTTACTTTAGTCATGCAATTGTTGGGTTTTGCGTTTCTGTACAATTTCCGTCCCTCCATGCCCACTTTCACTTGTACTGCATGTATATTGTGTCTATATACACTGAGAACTTTCCTAGTCTTAGCATGACATTTTACTTTAGTCACGCAATTGTTGGGTTTTGCGTTTCTGTACAATTTCCGTCCCTCCATGCCCACCTTCACTTGTACTGCATGTCTACTCAAGTTAAAATCCAGAGCTCCCAAACATACAAAACGTGATGCACCTAATGCCCATGTAAATGGAATACTTGGGAAAATAGATCTACCCATGCTTTTCACCATATTAATGGTTTTGGGCTTTGTTGCTTTTAACTTTTTGATTATGGATCTACCTATGTCAAGGGTAACTTGTTCAGGCCAAGGCCTGGTTGCTTTTAACTATTTGATTCTGGGTTTAATTATTATTATTATTATGGAAAAGAATATATTTTATTTAGTTTAATTCTTACAACTGCATACCATCACATCATATATTTTCAGGGATATATTATCTCTATATTAAATCTCCTCTCTCATCTCTATTGAATTTTGTTTTTGTTTTTCACTCCCATCTTTATTGAATTTTGTTTTAATCCCAGATTACTATAAGAACCTGCAGGCTATATCCATATCCGATAAGATTCCAAAGGATAGGTTGACTTTAGTTGTTTTTAAAATATATAGTAGCCATTCCTATTTGGATAGGTAACTGTCCTTAAGCCTAACATAAAACAGGGTGAAGCCTCACATAAATAGGAGCTTTATTTGTTATGACATTTTTATTTTTTTTAACCTTAATTATAAATTCACTATCCAATTAGATTCACTATCCAGTTTAGTGTATAGCGAAATTAAAGAAGCGCAACCATGTTTTGTTTGGTTTTGACGCCGTATCTTCCTTTTTGACACTACAATTTCTTATTATTTCCTCGTTTCTACTTAAGAATGATTGCTTTTAATTTTTAAGAAGCTTTTTATGTATAGACATTTTCTTCATTGATATTGCTCCCATTTGCTCCCATTTCTGAGAAGCTTTTAAGTTTGCAATTTTTCCTATACAATGTTAATAATACTTATAATATTAATAATCCTTATGATTAAAAATATACTTATAAGCTTAATAATACTTAAAATTAAAAATACAAAAATTTATTTTGTAAGATATTAATTTTAAGTGTAGTGTTGTGTACCGAAAAAGGGTGTACCAAAAAAGGTAATGCCTATACACTGGTAGAGTAGAGCATTTCATGCTTTTGAATTAATGCCTAGTCAGCATGTGCCATCAAAGATGAGGTAATGAATGTATTTTCACAAATACACATGAAGTGCCTAGGACAAGCCTCTCTTAAATATTTATAGCATTTTAAAAGTAACGTTGGCTGCCAGTATAGTGTTTAGTCAGTATAGTGTTTAGTTACATATGACTCCATGTTCCCAGGATAATTGGAATTATCCTTAGTGAGAGGTCAATAGATTTATTGGTGTGTACTCTACCTAGAGAGCTCAAAAATCTTACATAAACCTAAATCTAATATGTCCTTATTTTTTCCCCTTTTATCGTATTGAAAATTTTATCATATTTAAAATTATGAATTTTAGTGAAAATTTGATCATATTAATTTAAGTAGAAAATTTAATCATATTTAAAATTATGAATTTAGTTATTGTTTAAAATTATCATATTGTTGCTCTAATGAAACTATTTAATTATTATTTCAAACACCCTTTTAGTCAAACAACTTTCAAATGGTTGCATAATGCTAGTTTCATTATTATTTCAAACCTCCCTTTAAAACCTCCCTTTAGTCGAACAACTTTCAAATCAACTGGTTGCATAACACTAATTTCATTACTATTTCAAACCTGCGTTTAGTCAAACAACTTTCAAATGGTTCAACAAGTGTTATCCAAGTGATCTTCCATTTTCTTTAAATTTCATTGTTATTATATTGAATTGGTAATTATATCATATTTGTATGGCTTTACATAATAATATTGTATTAATGTTTTTTCTTTAATATATATATATATAAGGATTTTCTTTATGAATTGTGTATTTAATTACATGACAAGTTATGATGAAGGGTTTGTATACTAACAATATTATTTATATGTTATATGTTGCAGAAAATTTATTTATCAATACCAAGTTGTTGTTGGGAGTGGAAGACATTATCTATTTTATGTTTTGTAATATTGTAATTAGGACAATTTATATACATTTTTGTTTAGATATGCTCATCAAATAATGTAAATGAACACAAACTATTAATAAAAAGAGTAGTGTTTTTTTGTTGTGGAGGGGAAGTCAACCCCTCTAAAAGGCTTTTAGGAAGGTTAAATTGTAACCCTCCTTCGAGTTGTGTTCCTTGTGCTCATGGTTTTCATGATCTTTGGTTTAGAGTAACTCCAATATGCACAAACACAAATATATTCTTTTATTATAATAAATTATTTAACATTTTTTCAATGTTTTAAACATCTTCTCCACATACACATAAATGGCAAAATCACTCTTATTCGCATAAATTATTTAACATTTTTCAATGTTTTAAACGCTGTCTCACATGTAGTTGACCCTATTAGTAGAGATTTTACATCTCCAAACCAAGAAGCTTTCTATATAATACTTTTTAATTTATTTAAAACATAACATTAACTTCAATATATTAAAATAGTTTTTTAATAATATTTAAATAATATTAATATTATTTCAAAAATATATAAATATACCAACTTAACAAAAGTATAACGCAATAAAATAAATTAAAATATTTATTTATATATTAAAACATGTAACTTAATTATTAATTATTATTAATTTAAATATTATTTTAATATATTATATTATTATATAGATATAGATTATAGATAGATAGAGTTTACAACATTTTTTCTATAATTAAATCATAAAAAATAAACCAATATTAATGTTAATTATTATCATGCTTTATTATAAAATATATTAGGAAAAATACCTATATTATTAATATGTATTATTCACATTTATTATTAAATCATATAATTAAAAATAAATAAATCTGAATATGTATATGGGATATTATGTGTTTTTATACACACGGAGAAATAGTCTCCCCAGATATATTATTTGGTAGGAATGTTGTAACATAATGTCTAAATAAATTAAAAAATGATAAATGAAAATATATTTTTTTTCTCGATTAAGACTAATTCTATTAAGAAAAAATATTGTACAAGAGGATACAATCCAGTGAAGCAGGATGTCGGCAACCGGAAATGATAAGACTATCAACCTCGGTTCCGGAGAAGGAGAGAAGCAAGCAAGGAGCTACAACAAAGCACAAGAAGCTAAAGAAGCGTTGAAAGCTACCCTGAAAGGGTAGAGGCTTCAACAGGAAGCTTTTTCCCTTTCCTTTTTTTAACTTCAACCCAACCATTTTGGGGTGGATGGGCGATTACAACTTGAAGATTGGGATCCTCCACAGGGGAGCCCTCCTTTTCTGAATCCGAGGAGGAGGACAAATGAACATGTTTCTGAGCCATGGCTGAGTCGGAGGAAGGCGCCAGACCATCGGTGGAAGGGGCCACGAAATGAGGGGATTGATTCAGTTCTTCATCGTTATCTTCATCTTCAGAGCTGGAGGAATCAGAATCCGCGGCAGGAGGAGGAGAGCAGGGAGCCCATCGTTTGGACTTGGGCTTGGAGACGTTGGCCTTGTTCTTCTTTACCAGGCGAGATGGGCATGTATTCTGCAAATGCCCAGATTGGTGGCAATGGCAGCACCGAAAAGCTGT